>JAODAL010012637.1:0-94573 GCA_025379985.1 Phyllomedusa bahiana
TTTTCCAGGCCTTTTAAAGCTATGAGAGTTCTGAGTGTGCCTGATCGCCCCGGTAGCATGTTCCAGAGAACTGGTGCTCGCACGTGTGAAGTTTGGAGCACGGGCATGGGAGGTTCGGATGATTGATGAGTGTAACCTGATATCATCAGCAAGAGCGGAGAGAGGGTAGGGTGGTAGACAGAGATGAGGGAGGAGATGTAGGGAGGAGCAGCGTTGTGGAGAGCTTTATGAGTGAGAGTGAGGCGTTGATGTTGTATCCTGTACTGGATAGGCAACCAGTGCAGTGTGACACAGGGTAGAGGCATCAGTATAGCGGCTGGAAAGAAAGACCAGCCTGGCTGCTGCATTCAGGACAGATTGGAGAGGGGAGAGTTTGGACAGAGAGAGACCGATAAGCAAGGAGTTACAGTAGTCGAGACGAGAGAATGAATAAGAGCAACAATGAGAGTTTGAGTTGTTTCCACAGTGAGAAAAGGACGGATTCTGGAGGTGTTCTTGAGGTGCAGGTGACAGGAGTGGGCAAGGGATTGGATATAGGGGATGAAAGACAGATCGGAATCTAGTATAACCCCAAGACAGCGGGCCTGCTGCCTAGGAGTTATGGTGGTGCCACACACTGAGACAGAAAGGGCAGGGTAACGTCTGTTAGTAGATGGTGGGATGACTAAAAGTTCAGTTTTAGTGAGGTTTAGTTTAAGATACAGGGAGGACATGATGTCAGAGACAGCGGACAGGCAGTCCCTGGTGTTTTTGTAGCAGAGCAGGAGTGATGTCTCGGAGGGAGGTGTATAATTGGGTGTCATTCAGCGTAGAGATGGTACTGGAAGCCAAACTGCTGATAGTTTGTCCAATGGGGCTGTATAGATTGAGAAGAGGAGAGGACCAAGAACGGATCCCTGAGGAACCCCGACAGCAAGAGAAGAGGAGAGGAGGTAGAACCTGCAAATGAGACTGAAGGAGCGGTCAGAGAGGTAAGATGAGAACCAAGAGAGAGCGGTGTCCGGAGGCCAATGGTGCTGAGCATGCTGAGGAGAAGTTGGTGATCAACAGTGTCAAACGCTGCAGAGAGATCCAGAAGAAGCAACAATGAGTAGCTGCCCTGAGATTTAGCTGTTAGGAGATCATTGGAGACTATAGTTAGAGCAGTTTCCGTGGAGTGTAGGGTACGGAAACCTGATTGCAGAGGGTCAAGAAGAGAGTTAGCGGAGAGATAGCGGATTAGGCGAGAGTAGACCAAGCGTTCCAGGAGTTTGGAGATGAAGGGCAGGTTAGAGACTGGTCGGTAGTTTAGTCACAGCGCAGGATGGGTCCAGAGTGGGCTTTTTCAGTAAGGGAGTTAGAACAGGTCCTCTCCTCTTTTCATTGTACACAGCCCTCATTTGACAAACCATCAGCAGATTTGGCTTCCAGTACCAGCTCTACGCTGATTACACCCAATTATACACCTCCTCCCGTGACATCAGTCCTACTCTCCTACAAAACACCAGGGACTGTCTGTCCGCTGTCTCTGACATCATGTCCTCTCTCCATCTGAAACTAAACCTCACTAAAACCGAACTTCTTGTCTTTCCGCCATATAGTAACCAACCCCCCTCCCTCTATTTCTGTTTCTGTATGTGGTACCACCATTTCTCCTAGGCAGCAGGCCCGCTGTCTGGGGGTTATATTTGATTCTGATCTGTCCTTCATCCCTAAATCCAATCCCTTGCCCGATCCTGTCACCTGCACCTCAAGAACATCTCCACAATCCATCCGTTTCTCACTGTGGAAACAAGTCAAACTCTCATTGTGGCCCTTATTATTTCTCATCTTGACTACTGTAACTTCCCTGCTAATCGGTCTCCCCCTCTGCAACTCTCCCTCTTCAATCTGTGGAATGCAGACCCGGTCATCTTTCTCTCCAGCGCTTTTCAAATGTCTTCCCTGTGTCAAGCATGGTTTGCCATTCAGTAAGGAAATATAGTTAAACTCACCCACTCACAACCATAAAGCTTCCCAATGTGCCCCCCCCTCCCATACCCCCTATCTCTTCTACCCCCCTCCCGCTCCTGTCTGCTGCTGTATCAGGTTCACTCATCAGTATCCGAACCTCCCATGCCCGTCCCCAAAGATTTACAGTGCGGGCACCAATTTTTGGAATATGCTACCGGGGTGATCGGGCACTTCACAACCCTCATAGTTTTAAGAGGGCCCAAAAAACCATTTTCAGTTGGGATCCCAGCCCCTAATGCTATCCCAAATTTTGTCACTCCCTACTTGGGACTCACAGGCACTTATTGTTATAGAGGGAAATGTTGGGTGAGGTTCACCCTTTTTATGAACCACCCCTATTTATAAACATGGGGCCATTGTAAATTTGGCATTCTCCCCGTTTGTTTACCCATACCCCTAATAGATTGAAAGCTCTCACGGGGCCCCCAACCTTTTTTACTAGTACTTTTAATAGTAATTTCTGTAGTTTACCCTTTAATTTGTAAAAAGTGGAAAATGTTGGGGCTGTATAAAAAAGATTTTATTATTTTTTATCCAAGGGTGTGGTGATTCTGTTAGGTTTTTCCTGTTTGGTCTTTGGGGGCTCTGCAAATGGAAAAGCAACCACCAAAAATCTGCAGTCCAAAAACGAAATGCTTCTCCCTTTTAGTCCTACCTGACCCCCTTTAGCAGTAAACACCCAAATATTGGGTATTGCCAAGCTTGGCAGAAATTACTTAAATAACTTAACCCCTTTGGGGGGGTTTTTTTCCAGAAATTCCCTTTTAAAAAAAATTTTTTTTTTCCGCTAAAAATTGCGATTTAAGAAATTTTTTTTTTTACAGCTTTTAAACTAAAAATTTTTTTGAAACACCTGTGGGGGTCCAAAATAATCACTACATTTCCCGGATTTTTCCCCTTAAAATTTGTAGTTTCCAGTTGGGGGGGCTTTGTGGGGGCGTTATTAAGTTTTAGCACCTTAGGGTGTCCGGAAAACCCGAAAGTTAAACATTTTGTGTTTAAATTGTTTAAAAAAAGTTGGAAATTTGAAAAAGGGAAATTTTTTAAAAATTTTTACGACTTTTTGATTTTTTAACAAATAAAAAAAGTATTTATGGACCAAAATTTCTTACTAAATTAAAGCCAAAGTGTCAGAGAAAAACTTCTTGAGTCCTTTGGGTAAAAAAAAATTTTCCCACTAAATTGGGCAACAGAATTCAAAAATGGTGCTTGAAGGAGGGCAAAATGGTTGTGGCAGAAAGGGTTTAAAAAAAAAATCCATGTTGTTTTTTTGGGTTTCTTCGTTTTTTTCCCAAGTATACAGTGACATGGATATGGACTTTATCAGCCAAAATGTAAGCCAAAAATGTCTTCTAACAAATGTTTGACTGGTAAACTTTAACAATGTAAAAAAGTAGATGACAACCAATAAACCAACAGGAGCAAATGGCAAACATAATAGTAGTCGGAGACCCAAATCCCATGAAACTTCCATTTAGTAGGTGCTTTAATGGACATCATGTAGAACTATGGAGAGGTAACGTATGAGCTTTGACCTTTAGGAATTTATGGGATCAAGTAATTTTTAAGGTAACTTTTGTTTGTTTATTTCTCTAGTGTTACTCTTTAGAAGATTGTAAAGAAAAGACCTGGTTTGACGAAGAGATTTCTGCGGCTTGGGTGGGGTTTGTCAGTATCAACCCGGAGGAGCAGGGGGCCCGTCATCAGGCTGATCTGGTAAGCAGCGATCTAGCTACAAATAACATGTAACACTAGAAACAACATAAAATACTATATGTGTGTTGTAGTGAACCTGTCACACTGGACATTGGATCTTATCTGTAGGCGACATACTGCAGCAAGAGCCGAGCTGATCCATTTATAGTTTAGTGGAAAAGAATTCGTAAAACTTAACTATGGATTTAAATTCCTCTTCACTGTGAACTTCAGATTCCATTGGGTGGCGCTACTCAGTGGTTCACAGTCCTCAATGTATACACACATTAAAATTAAAAAAGGTCCCAATCATGGAGTAAGAGCACCCCAAAACTCATACACCCACAGGGAGCATTAAACTATAATGTAGTCCAGACCGTATGTTATAGAGCGGGAGGAGCTAAACAGATTACCGATTTTTTTCGGACTGTAAGATGCACCTAGGTTTTAGAGGGGAAAAATAGAAAGAAAAAAATTTGATGCAAAAATTGTGGGTTGAAGTGTAGTTTTTTTGGAGATACTTTGTGACTTTTTGATCACCTTTAATTCCAATTTTTTGGGGATATTAAATGCTAAAAAACCCCACAATTTTGGTGTTTGGAATTTTTTTATTCTTCTACGTTGTTCAGTGTACGGGATAAATGATGTTATAGTTTAATAGATTGGACTTTTAAGGACACGACAATGACAATTATGTGTAAGTTTTTATTTTATTATTTATAAAATAATAAAATAGGGGGTAATTTAAACTTTTATTTTTTAAAAACTTTTTTTTTTTTTTACTTTAATACTCAGTCCACTGGGGTATTTGACCGCTAGGGGCACACTTCCTTTGTCCTATGTAGAGCAGTACTATTGTAGTGCTGTACATAGGATTTTCATTCATTACTAGAGATGGGCGAATCGATTCTAACGAAGTGGAATTCGTTTAGAATTTCAGGAAAACTTCGGTTCTGAATGAAGTCGAACTTTGGGGTACTTCGGGTGAAGAAATGTGCTTTTGATTGATAAAATGGCTGCGAGCACATGGCGTTACATGGGGCAAAGCACTCTGGGAGGAAGAAGGGCATAGCCTGCATGACATGTGCAGAGATGAAGCCAATCAGAGACCGGCGGGATTCTGTGACGTCACCGCATTATAAAAGTCCGGGCGCGACGCTGGGAGCTCACACTCCTCTCACTGAAATGATCGGGGAAGGTGCTGCTGCGGCTGATTGTGATAGCTCTTACTGAGAACTGATTTTTATACAGCGATTTTTGTGGGGTGTCTCAGCTTGTCTCAGAGACTGTTCTTTAACGTTTATTTCTGATTTTGGGGTATTGCTTCCAAAGTTTCCCGTGTGCGTCCACTGCAGCTGCATTTTACATTTTAATGCTATCTGCTCAACAGCAGATTGAATAGCCGAGGGGATCTAAACCCGTTCCTGTTGTATTCATTTAAAGAAACAGTGTTTTTACAATACAAATACCACTTCATTTTTGGCTGCTCAATTCTTTTGCGCAATTTACATCCAGGGGTTAATTAA
This sequence comes from Phyllomedusa bahiana, assembly GCA_025379985.1. Taxonomy (NCBI): domain Eukaryota; kingdom Metazoa; phylum Chordata; class Amphibia; order Anura; family Hylidae; genus Phyllomedusa; species Phyllomedusa bahiana. The sequence continues at coordinate 5,214 of JAODAL010012637.1, forward strand.
GCGTTGTTTTTCTGCTGTGGTGACTCCCAGAAACCGTCATTTTGACCGCCAAAATATATACATTTTTCCTGTAGCATAACTCACAAGCGAAGGTTAATTACAATTTTTTCTCTTATTGAGTAGCGTAAAAAACACGCCATTGTAACACGCTACAAAGCTAGTAGTTTGTGGTGGCTCAATTGTTTGGCGCAATTTACATTCAGGGGTTAATTAACCGTTGTTTTTATGCTGTGGTGACTCCAGGAAACCGTCTTTTTCACCGCCAAAATATACATTTTTCCTGTAGCATAATTCACAAGCGAAGGTTAATTAAAAATTTTTCTCTTATTGTGTAGCGTAAAAAACACGCCATTGTAACACGCTACAAAGCTAGTAGTTTGTAGTGGCTCAATTGTTTGGCGCAATTTACATCCAGGGGTTAATTAACCGTTGTTTTTATGCTGTGGTGACTCCAGGAAACCGTCTTTTTCACCGCCAAAATATACATTTTTCCTGTAGCATAATTCACAAGCGAAGGTGAATTAAAAATTGTTCTCGTATTGTGTAGCGTAAAAAACACGCCATTGTAACACACTACAAAGTAGTAGTTTGTGGTTGCCTCAATTTTGATGTGGCGCAATTTACATTCAGGGGTTAATTAACCGTTGTTTTTCTGCTGTGGTGACTCCGGAAAAACGTCTTTTTCACCGCCAAAATACATTTTTCTGTGCATAATTTCACAAGCGAAGGTAATTAAAAATTTTTCTCTTATTGAGTAGCGAAAAAAACCACGCCATTGTGACACGCTACAAAGCTAGTAATTATGTGGTGGCTCATTTGTTTGGCGCAATTTACATTCAGTGGGTTAATTAACCGTTGTTGTTATGCTTTTTTGTTGGTGGGACCCTCCAGGGAAACCGTCTTTTTCAACCGCCAAAAATTATACATTTTTCCTGTAGCTAATTCACAAGCGAAGGTTTAATTAAAAATTTTTGTTCTCTTATTGTGTAGCGGTAAAAAAACACGCAATTGTAACACACTACAAAAGCAGTAGTTTGTGGTGCTCAATGTTTGGCCGCATTTACACCAGGGGTTAATTAAGCGTTGTTTTTTGCTGTGAGTGACTAAAAGAATACCGTCTTTTTTCACCGCCAAAGAAGCAATTTTGCCTGTAGCATAATTCATGTTCGAAGGTTAATTAAGCCTGTTTGTGTGCTTTTACTTCAGCTAAAACACACAGTGTTTTTAAACGACACTACAAGTAAATTTTTCCTGGCCATTTGTGGGAGCACAATTTATTCAAGGGTTACCCAAGCTTGTTACTGGGTTTCATTTGGAGTCAAATACAGGGGGTATATTTATCATATACAGATATCTTCATCAAACAGTGTCAAGTACATTTTAGAACAAAACGTATGTCAGACAGAGAGGGTGGCTGCTCTGCACCTGGAGTGGCAGTGGCCACATAAAACATGCCTGGAACAGGCAGGTCGCAGCACAGCAAGGGGACGTGCAGCAGGGGTCCACTCGGTGAGGCCAAAATGCCGTGTTCATCTAGCGGCCGTGTGTGGTTCAGCTACCCAAGGGTTCTTGATTGGTTGACTAGGTCATCATTCCTCTGTTTGAACATCTGACAAACCCAAGCCAAGAGTCGGTGGGATCGTCAGACACAAACCCTAAGGTTGGCAAACGGCCCGGAGGGGTCAGCGGCCCTTCACCTGTCCTCAACCCGCCTCTGTCCCTTTCCTTCAGCAGAGATCTACTATGTGGCTGGGCTCAGCGCCACTATATAGGGGGATGAACTTTTTTGAGGAGGGCAGTCAGCAGCTACTTGGCGGAAAAATGGGGCCAATATCCCCTGCTTCTTGCAGTAGCGGCAAAGTATAGATGTGGAAGTGGCAGGGGGGTCATGTTGTGAGGGGTCAGCCTCGGCATACCAAGGACCGGTGATGAGGACAGCAGTTGACGATAAAAACACAAATTATGATATGTATGCCGACCGCACTTGGAGCCGGGTGAAGCAAGGGCTTCATCATCGTCAGGAGAAGAGGGCGTCAGCTTGGCGTCAGGCAGCGGCCAGCCAGCAAGGGGGTTTGTGTGGCCGTAAAGTTAGCAGGATAGCAGCAAGTGGAGGTCGGGAGCCAAGCGGCCACGGGGTATAAAAACCGCTTCGCAGGTCAAGAAAGTAGGTACAGGGGCTCAGCGAGGCGCGGCGGAGTAGTCACTCAGTGCGGAGCGTTGGCGGAAAATCCATACTCGGCGGTGTGGCAGTTTTTGCTAAGACACCGGAGGAGCCGAATAGGGGTATATGTAGAATCTGTGGGCAGAAAGTGAAGCGTGGCCAGGAGCAACTTGGCACCAACGGCCCTGCTCAACACATGCAGCGTCACCCTCCGGTGGCCTGGGAGAAACGGGCTCAGATGTGGTGGTCCATCCTGGCCGCCGCCCGAGCAGCAGCAGCGGGCCCCGTGGCACGCATGCCATTGCAGCCAGTCAAGGCTCCACCACCTCTGCAGAAGGGGGCTGTTTTCCCCTTTGCCCTCATCTCCCGGTCCCGAGCTCCTGCTCCTCGCTACTCATGGCGCCAGCATCGTTCAGCGGGCGATTGCAAAGAGAAAAAACGTATGCCCCAAACCCCCTAAGGTGCAGCAGTGACCGTGTCCTGCCAAGTTGTTGGCCATCCCTCCCTTTCCCAAAATGGGGGACTCTGCACCTTCAGAAAATTAATGGTTGTCCCGACCGAGTGGAGAGTTCCAACCGAAATTTTTTTTCCCAAAAAAGGCAGTACCACACTTCAAAAATTGTAGAAAGAAGGGGGCAGCCTTTGAGCTTATCGGTTTTTTTTCCAAGGTGCACGGCACGCGGACTTCTGGAGTGTAACTACCGGGGGCCCAGTACATGCCCTTTTTACGGCCAGGGGTAATGTGCCCCCTCCCAGGCACCCCAACAACTTGGACAGGGAACCCCCTTTTCTCCCCCCCTTGTCAAACTTGCCCTGCCCCAAATGTCCGCCTCCTCCTCCTCCACCCCCACCACCACCCCCCAGCCTCCACAAGTACGCCCCATATACCACATGTGTAGGGCACAGGGTGTCAGCGTTTAAACCTGGGTTGCCCCCGGCGAACAATCAACGGGGAGGGAAATGCCCGGTCATGCAGAAGAAAACGATGTGTGGGTTTTTTTCCGCGCCAACTGCAAATGGAACCTGGTGACGACAAAGGGAGGAACTGGGGTCCCCCGCTGACCGAGGGGGGGGGCCATGCGCCCTGCATGGGCACTGTTCAATTGGTTGGAAAAAGGTTCCTGAGTCTTCCCCCATCTAGAAAATTCTGAAAATGGCCAAAAATGGCATGCACTTTTTCCTTCGACAAAGCCAGGAACACCCTCCCCGAGTTGCACCGGGAGAACGGGCCCCCCCCCAACAATCTGAATCGATTTTCCACCCGGGGGAATTCCAGCCTGCACATTTTGGGCGACTGTTGAACAAGAAAGGCCCAAAAAGATTTTTTGATGACCGGCGACAGAAGTACTCCCCTGTTAACTTTGATGTAGCCATGGCAGCTCATGCGTGACACCTTGCCCTTTTTGGGCATTGAGGAGGCGAGTTATTTGTCGTTCCCCCGGAACGGGTGAAAAACATTCCACTGCTTTATTCCTGGAAAAAGATGCGAAAAATCTGTTGGGCAGGGGGCGGAGAGTGGGACACATCTCGGGGCCACTATCCGGGGGGACTGAAATAGAGGAGGAAACATTGGGCAGAAACATTGTCTGGGAAATGAGGGTTTTTTTACCCAGGGGACAAAAGGGGGAGGAGCAGGGGCAGGGAGGGGGTGGGTGGAGATGAGGAAGACAGGGGATGACCCCAAGCACCCTGGCATTAAAAATTTAAAAAAGGGGCAGGGAGCCCCCCGGAGTCACTTGTGCAGATTGGGGCCCCCAGCATGCTGTTGCCCGGCCCAGTGAAAAAGCCCAAAAAGTCAGCACCCCCAAGGGAAACTTCTGGCTCTCCACCCCTATTGGACTTTTCGCTACCCCTCCAAAAAAAGGGGGGGGCCCTTTTTTTTGCCCAAACTATTTTTAGAGGGGAGGGACAAAAACCTTCAAATTTCTTATTTTGGGAAATTTCCCCCGGGGGCATTTGGCCCCTTTCCTATGTTTTTGGAAAACCCTCCCCCTTTGACAGGTTTTTGACGGGGGGTTTTCCCCAGCGTTTTACGGTTTCTACGTGCCGGGGGGCTGGGTGGGGGGGAAAGGTTTGGGGGGGTAGGAGCCGTACCCAAAACTCCATCAGCAAACAAAAAAAAGTTTGGGGGTCACTGGAGCAACTTTCCCTTTAGCCGCCCTAGTGAGGAGGGTAGTTTGCCGCAGCTCAGGGAGGACCTGGGAACAGTCCCCGGGAAAAAAAAAAGGTGGGGGCCCACTTTGGGGGCAGCCCCTCTGCCCCCCCCTTTGGAAACCCCTGGGCTAGGGCGCCACACGGGGTGGGTTTGGGGGGCAAAATTTCCCAGTTTGCAGGGAGAAGCTGGGCCTGCCCGGCAATATTTTGGCATCAAAACGGGTTTTTTCAGTGCGGCGGGGGGCCCGTTTTTTTCCACCCCCAAGGAGAAACCCCCTTGTCCCCCGGGAAAAAGTGGGAAAGACTGACCCCTTTTCCAAAAGAATCAGGCGTGGGTTTGTCCAGGATTTTTCCCACCCCAATTTCCTTAAAGGGGTCGTCTGGGGGTTTTTTTAAAAAAAACCCACCCCTTTTTCCCCTCCCCCCCCCCACCCTTTTTTCCCCCCCCCCGGAATGGGCCCCCCCCCCCCCCAAAAACCCCCCCCTTGGAAATTTTCCCAAACCCTTCCCCCGACCCCGGTTTTTTTCCAACCCGCCTACCACATTTTTTACCCGGGGCTGGTATTGGGCCAACCCCCCTCAAACCCCTCCCGTCATTGTTTCCAACCTTCTGACCTCATCTGCTGCGGGTCACTTTCCCCCACTGTGTCATTTTTGGCCACTCCCATACCCCCTGCTGCTGGCTGTTGCGGGGCCGTAAAAATCCCACACTGTGTCATTGTGCCCCTCTCCGACCTTTATGCTGCCTGCTGCAGTCCACCTCCACAAATGGGGTCCCTTGTGCCCCCCCCTCTTCTGACCTCATGCTGCTGCGGTCACCTCCACCCCTGTGCAAATTTTCCCCCTCTGACCTCATGCCCGCTGCGGTCACCCTCCACATGTGTCATTTTGCCACTCCCCTGACCTCATGCTGTTGCTCCCCGCCCCCCCCACCTCAAATCTCTGTCATTGTTCCCCTTCTGTGGGCCCACTCCTTTTTTTTCCCCTTTTCCCGAATGTCATTGTGTCACTTCTGACCTCATGCTTGCCGGTGAACCCCACTTTCATTTTGCCCCCTGCCCGACCTCCCTGCTGCTTGCTGTGGTGGGGTTTTTAACCCCCACAAATGTGTGAAATTTTCAACCCCTGTGGCTTAAATACTGTTTTGCCACCTCCAGAAAGTCATTGTGCCATGGGTTTACCTCATTTCTCTGCCCGCCGGGCACCTCCAAAATCCCCTGGTTTAATGTGCCCCTTCCCGTGGCCTACTCCCGTTTTTGGGCCCCCTTTCCCAAAAGTATTGGGGCCCCTGCCTGACCTTATGCTGCTGCCGCCGCACCTCCACTCTGGGCAATTGCCATCTGGGGCCTACTAAATGTTTTTGGGCCCCCTCCAGAATGTCATTGTGCCACTGTCTGACCGCATGCTGCTGCCGCCGTGACCTCCACACTGTGTCATTGTGCCTCTCTGTGGCCTTCTTCTGTTTTGCCACCTCCAGAATGTCATTGTGCCACTGCCTGACCTCATGCTGCTGCTGTGGCTGCTTGTGACCTCCACGCTCTGTCATGGTGCCACTTTGTGGCCTACTCCTGTTTTAGCTACCTCCAGAATGTCATTGTGCCACTGCCTGACCTTATGCTGCTGCTGTCGTGACCTCCACACTGTCATTGTGCCACTCTGTGGCCAACTCCAGTTTTTGCCACCTCCAGAATGTCATTGTGCCACTGTCTGACCCATGCTGCTGCCACCGTCACCTCCACTCTCTGTCATTGTGCCACTCTGTGGCCTACTCCTGTTTTTGCCACCTACAGAATGTCATTGTGCCACTGTCTGACTCATGCTCTTTTGTGGCTGCTGCCGTGTCCTCCACACTGTGTATTGTGCCATGCTGACTCATACTGCTGCCCGTGACCTCCGCTCTCAGTCATTGTGCCACTCTGTGGCTTCCTCGTGTTTTGCCACCTCCAGAATGTCATTGTGCCACTGTCTGACCTCATGCTGCTGTGGCTGCCGCCGTCACCTCCACACTCTGTCACTAAATGTTGCCACTGAGCTCTCAGCTTGTTTTTTTCCAGCTTTCGCTGGCATGACTTTATCAGGCTACATTTCCCCTTCAGTTTTTTGGTCAGTTTTGCCCTCTTAAGTGCCCAGGGAATTTTATAGTGAAGCGATTCTAAGAGCGGCGGCAGTCATGTGCGTGTCATACTAAAACACATTGTATGAAGACCAAACCAAGCTCCCTCTGCATATTTAAGCATGGCACAACGTTCTACAGCACCCTGCAGGCTCTGTGCAGCCTGGAAATAGCTGTTTTTTAATGTGATTCGTACCGAAGTAATTCGGACCGAAACAAATTTTGTCGGAAAATTCGGCGAAGTGACCGAATCGAATTTTTGAGAAATTCGCCCATCTCTATTCATTACCTATTACACCCTGCCATAGGCCATACATGGCAGCTGCAGAAGCCTGCCATGGCAATTCAGCTGCCATGGCAACCGATTGCCCCCCTGCAACTAAATTGCATGGGGGTTGATCGGACTAAGGAGCGGTGCACAGCTCCTCATTCTGCAGGTGGCTGCGGAGGTGTTAAGCACAGGGATGGAGCCAGCCATCCCTGCTGCTAACAGCGCCCGCCGACTGCTACTAGTGGCATCCACCTGCCTGCACTTAACGGCAGCCACCCGCCCGCACTTAGCGGCAGCCACCTGTCCTCATATAGCAACAGCCGAGTGGAACTAGACCCACAGAGTGCACGAGGCCCACAGCGAGGTCTTGCCGCTGACATTTAACACTCTTGGGCTGGCAGGAGTTCCGTAATGCTGCAGAAAGCTGGTGGCGGGCTTAACCCCTTAAATCCCACCGCCAGCTTCCTGCAGCAGTCTCTTGCCGGTCTGAGATATAATTGGACTATAAGACGCACCCCTGTTTTGCCACCAAATCTGGGGGAAAAAAGTGTGCCTTATTAGGCCATGTTCACACGGCTTAATTGCGGGACGTAATTACGCCCCGCATTTACGCCGGGTGGAGGGGGGCGGGGGGGGAGGGGGGGAGGGCGGGGGGCGGCACTTCGCGGCCATAGAAAATTTCCGCAGCGGCGGGTATCACCGCTAGAAAGTGACATGTAATTATCTCCCCCCCCCGGAGGATTCGCGGGCGGTGAAAGGGAATGAAAACCATAGTTCCTATGAAAGGAATTACCGAAATAATGGGCTTTTTCGGCCCGTAATTGGGCACTTGGGCGTGTAATTGGGAAACCGAAATATGGCCCTTTTTAAAAACCCGTGTGAACTTAGCCTTATAGTTGAAAAAATTTTGGTAAAAAGGATGGGGCGGAATTTTCAAAAATTCGATTCGGCCTTCGCCGAATTTTCCGAAAATTTTTTTTTTCGTTCCGAATTACTTGGGCACGAATCGTGTTAAAAAGCGCTATTTCCGGGTGCCGACCCTGAAAGGGCTGAAAACGTTGTGCCATGCTTAAATATGCAGAGGGAAACTTGGTTTGGTCTTTATACAATGTTTTGTTTTAGTTGACAGCACATATGCCGCCCCCTTTAAAATCGTTTTCCTTTTAAAAATTTCCCTGGGGATTAAGAGGGGGAAAAAGACCAAAAAAATCAAGCAGGAATGTACCTGATAAATCATGCCCCGGGGAAAGCTGGAAAAAAAACAAAAACTGAGGCCAGGGGGAACACATGACGATGTGGAAGGACGGCGGCAGCCACAGCACATGGGCAGGGAGTGGCACAAAGACTTCTAGAGGTGGCAAAACACGAGGAAGCCCCAGAGGGCACAAGACTGAGAGCGGGGGTCACGGGGCAGCAGCATGAGGTCAGGCGTGGGACAAACACAGTGTGGAGGACACGGGGAGCACCACCAGCAATGAGGTCCGACAGTGGCACAAGACATTCGGAGGGGGGGCGGAAAAACGTTTAGGCCACAGATGGTACAATCCAAGTGTGGAGAAACACGGCGGAGCGGGTAGGGAGTTAGGGGGGGCACAATAAACCTTTTTCTGGGGGGGCCCTAAACAATTATCCAAAGGTGGCAAAATTTCACAAGTGTGGAGGTCACGACGCACAGCATAAAGATCAGGCAGGGGGCCCAAAGGGACATCGGAGGTGGAAAAACCGGGGGAAGCCAAAAGAATGGAAACAATGAACGGGAGGGAGGTCACGGCGGCGGGGCAGAAAGAAGTCGGGGCCGATGGCAAAATGACACTTTGTGGAGGGCAGGGCGGGAGTCACAGCAGCAGCATGGGGTCAGAAGTGGCCAATGCATTCTGGGGGTTTGGAAAAAACCCGGAGGAAGCCACGGTTTTGGGCACAATGACTGAGACGGGGGTCACGGGGGCACAGCCCCCGAGGTCGGGCCCAGTGGCAAAAAGGGCACAGTGGGGGAGGAATGGCAGAAAGCCATAGCACCATGAGGTAAACCCAGTGGCCCCAAATGACACAGTGGGGGATGTCCGGCAACAGCCAGCACCCATGAGGTATAGAGTGGCACAATAAGAGGGGTTGGGGTTTGGGTGGCAATACCAGCCCCCGGGTAAAAGTTTGGGGGGTAGGAAGAGGGAAAAAACTTCAGCAAAATGGGTGGCATCGGTGGGTGGGGGCATCGAATAGTGGCTGAGGCAGTATTTTAAAAACCCAAACAAACGCCAAAGGGCATTGGTGGGGGAAACCCGGGCCAAATCCACCCTGATTCATTGACAAAGGTCGTCTTTCCCACATTTCCCGGGGAAACAAGGGGTTCTTTTTGGGGAAAACAGGGCCCCCCCCGGGCAATAAACACCCCTTGATGCCCCACTTGGCCGGGCGGGGACGTTCTCCACTCCCAAAACTGGGCAAGTTGGGCCAAACATCCATGGGCTGCCCAGTAGTCCGGGACCCTTCTAACTGAGGTGGCAGGTGCGTCCAAGTAGGCACCCCCTTTTGGGTTTTCAGGGGTTTGCTCCAGGTCCTGTGCTGCTGGAAAACTGTCCCCCATTAGGGCGGGTGAAGGAAGCTGTCACAGTGACCCAGACTTAGGTTACTATGATGGAGTTTGGTACTGCTCCTACCCCCCCACCTTTCCCCCAACAGCCGCGGCAGTAGTAGTGGGGAGCGCTGGGGAAAACCCCTGGGGTCAGACCTGTCAGGGGGGGGGAACGATCCCCCCGGCACTAGGAAAAGCGGCCAATTTATTACGGGGATTTCCCTAAAATTTTTTTTGATTTTTGTCTTCCCTCTCATAGCTGGGAAAAAGGGCCCCCTTTTTTTGGCCCGGTAGCGAGGGTCCCAAAAGTGGGGGAGAGCCAGAAAAATAATCCCTCTGCCGGATGCTGACTATTCGGCTGTCACTGCCAGGCAAATACGCTTGCTGCGGGCCTTTTGACAAATGATCCCGGGGGTCCCTTTCCTTTCCCTTTCCCCTGTATACTGCCACGGTGCTTTGGGGGGCATTGCCCCCATCTTTCCCCATCTCCCTCCCCCTCCCCCCGCTGCTCCGCTCCTCCTCCTTTTTTACTGGGTAGAAAATCCATAATTTCACCAGGGAAAAAGCTTCTGTCCAATGGTTTCCCCCTCCCCTCCTCCATTTCATCCCCCCCGGCTTTATATGGCCCCCGAGATTAAATGCCACGTTCCAGTCCCCTGCCCAAAACAATTTTTCAGCATCTGTTTTCCCAAAAATAAGCAGTGGAAAGACGTTATTCTCCCGTAATTTCCCGGCGACTGGGCAAATAAAAGTTTCCCTTTCCCGAATGGCCTCAACAAAGGGAAAAAAGGGGCCCCCATGACTGCCACTGGCTGACATCAAAGTTTAAAACAGGGGAGTTTCTCCCGTCCCCCTGGTTTATCAAAAAATCGTTAATGGCCTTTCTCTGTTCATCAGTCCGGGCCCAACAGGGTCGGGCTAAATTTCCCAAAAGCGGGGGGAAAAAACGAAAACAGCATGTGTTGGAGGGAAGGCCTTTCTCCGCTGCAACTCGAGGAGGGTTTTCCCTTTGGCTTTGTACGAATGGATAAAGTCATCCCACATTTTTTCCTTTGGCCATTTTTTTAGAATTTTCCGAAGATGGGTTTGGAAGATTTCGGGAAACCCTTTTTCAAAACCCAGATTGAACACGTGCGCCATCCCAGGGCCCATGGACCATCCCTCCTCGGTGCACGCGGACACCATGTTCCTCCCATTGCCGTCCCCCAGGGTTTCCGATTTGCATTTGGGCGCGGCGAGAAAGCCACACATCGATTTCTTGCTGGGGGGACGCGGGGGCAGTTCCCCCCCCGTGGGGACTTCGTTGGGCCGGGCTACCAGGTGAAAGAACTGCGGACACCGCTGTCCCTACACATTTTGGTATGATGGGGCAGAAACTTATAGAGGCTGAATGGTGGTGGGGGTGGAGGGGGAAAGGAGGCGGACATTGGCGCAGGTGCGCATTTTTGAAAAAACCCGTGGGGGAAAAAAGGGGGTTTTTCCCCTTTGTCCAAGTTGTTGGTGTGCCTGGGCTGGAACACATTCCCCCTTTTTGGGCCCGGGAAAAAGGGAAATGTACGGGCCCCTGACCGTATTACAGCTCCAAAACTCGGGCGCGGGCCGGGGCCCCTTTGGAACAAACCGTAAGCTCAAGGACTGCCCCCCTTTCTTTTCAACATATTTATGAAGTGCTGGAACCCCTTTTTTTGGAAAAAAAATTTAGGGTTTGGGAAAATCTCCATCTGGGCTCGGCACCCCCCTTTAATTTTTCTCTAACGGTGCAGAGCCCAAACCATTTGGAAAGGGGGGGAAACTGCAGTCCCAAACCAATTTGGGAAAAGGGGGCATGGTCACGGGCTGCCCCTTTAAAGGGGGTTGACGCATATTTGTCTCTTTGCAACCGCCTCGCTGAACGACTGCGGGCCGCCATTGATTTAAGCAAGGAAGCAGGACCTTCTGGACCGGGAGATGATGTCAAAGAAAAAAACAGCCCCCTTTCCCGGCAGGGGGTGGGGGGCCTTTGACGGCTGAAATTTGGAAATTGCGGCCACGGGGCCGCGTTTCTGCTTTTGCGCGGCGGCGGGTTGGACCACCACATCTGACCCCACTTTTTCCCCGGGCCCCCGGGGATGGTGCGCTCCCATTTTGACGCAGGCCGTGGTCCCAAAAAAAACGTTAGCTCCCGGGGCCACCCCTTCACGTCTGCCCACAGATTCTACATATACCCAAAATTCGGTGCCCTTAGAAAAGAATTTGCCCCCCGATTATCTTTTTTTCCCCGCCAACGCCCCCTTTTCTAAAGGACTACTGCCGGCCGCGCCCCCTTTTGCCCCCTTCCCGTTTCTTTTTTGACCTGCGAAGGGGTTTTTTATACCCCGTGGCCGCTTGGCTCCCGACCCCCACATTTGTTTCAAACCTGCTGTTTCACGGCCAAACGACCCCCCTTGCTGGCTGCCCTGCTGCCTGACCGCAAGCTGACGCCCTCTTCTCCGACGATGATGAAGCCCTTGCCTCACCCGGCCTCCAAGTGCGGTCGGCTAAATCTCATCTTTTTTGGGTTTTTCATCGTCCCCTGCTGTCCCATCCCCGGGTCTTGGTATCCGAGGCTGACCTCCCCCAACATACCCCCATGCCACTCTCCACACTAAATTTTTTCCCGGGAACTGAAAAGAAGCAGGCAAATTTTGGCCCCCAATTTTTCGCTGCAAGAGCTGCTGACTGCCCCCCCTCAAATTGTTCATCCTCGCTAAAAAGGGGGCGCTGACCCAACCCCATAGAGATTTTGGGGGGGCTGAGGGAAACCCGGGATGGGACAGGGGGGGCCCCTTGAGGACGGGTGAGGGCCGTTTAAACCCGCCCCCGGGCCTGCCAACAAATGGTTTTTGTCTGAGGTTCCCACCGACTCTTGGCGGGGGTTGCCCAGATGTCCGGGGAAGGAAAGGATGACCAAGTAAACCCAAATCAAGAACCCTTGGGTTCCCGAAAAACCCACCCGCCGCTAGTTTACAGGGGAAAAGTTTTGGCCCCCACCGAGTGACCCCTGCTGCAACGTCCCCTTGCTGGGGCTGCGACCGGGGCCTCAAAGGGAGCCCCCGTGGAATTAAACCCCTTTGCTGTAATTTTTTTCTAAATGGAAAAATATATTATATTTTCTTAAAACGGTTTAATTTTTTTGACCCAAAAAAAAAACAACGCTTTTAAACCCCTTGGGTTAAATTGCGCCCAAAAATTTGGCCCCCAAAACTTGTAGCTTTGGGGTTTCAATTGCGTGTTTTCCCACGCCACACAACAAGAGATACAGTTGTAATTAACCCTTTTGCTTGGGGAATTAGGGAAAAGGAAAAAAATTTTTATATTTTTGGGGTTGAAAAAAACGGGTTTTTTTTTTGTCAGCACACCCGCAAAACAACGCTTAAAAATTTAACCCCCGGAAAGGAAATTTTCGCCCAAAAAATTGAGCCGCAAAAAACTAGTAAACCTTTTTTACGTGGTTTCAATTTTCGGGTTTTTTACCCAAAACAACAAAGATACAGTTTTAAAATTAAAACCCTTTTCTTTTGGGAAATTTGCTAAAAGGGAAAAATTTTATATATTTTGGGGTTTAAAAAGGCGGTTTTTTTTTTTTCAGAAAACCACAAAACAACCTTAAAATTAAACCCCCGGGGTAAAAAAGCCCAAAGAATTGAGCCGCACAAACTAGTAGTTTGTTTGCTGTTACAATTGCGGTTTTTCTTCCCCCACAAACAAGAGATACAGTTGTAATTAACCTTTTCTTTTTAATTATGCTACAGTAAAAATTTATATATTTTGGCGTTTTAAAAAGGGCGGTTTTTTGGGTAACACACCAGCAAAACAACGCTTAATTAACCCCTGGATTAAATTTTCGCCAAAGAAATTTAAACCCCAAAAAAATAGTACTTGTGCGTGTTTTCAAGTGCGTGTTTTTCTACGCCCCCCCAAAAGTAATTTTAAAAAAAAAAAAAAAAAAAAAAAATTTATTTTTAAAAAAAATTTAATTAATAATTTTAAAATGTTTTAATTTGGGGGGGGGGGGGGGGGTTTTAATTTAAAAAAAAAGTAAGTTGGGAATTAAAATTTGTTGGAATTTGAAAAAAAGGGGAATATTTTGGGGGTTAAAAAGACGGTTTTTTTTTGGGGGCAGCACACCAAAACAAAAGCTTTAAATTTAAACCCCCGGGTGTAAAAAAGCCAAATTTGAATTGGGGCCCAAAAATGAAGTTTTAAATTTTAAAAGTAAAAACCTGTTTTTAAATGAATAAAAACAGAAAGGGTTAGAAACCCCCTTGGGTATTTAATGTATATGCGCTGATGGAAAGCACACTGGGGTTTTTTAATCCAATACCCCAAAAAAAATTTGAAAAAAGAACATTAAGAGAACATTTTCAGACAAGCTTTAACACCCCACAGAAATCGGGTGTATAAAAAACAATTCCCCTTTATAAGAGCTATCAGCCGCGGCAGCACCTTCCCTGGGTGAGCACAGTGAGGAGCGGGAAGAGCTTTCCCCCGTCGCGCCCCGGGCTTAAATTTCGGTGACTTTAAAAGAATCCCGCCGGTCTCCGAAATTTCCCCCCTTTACCCCTGCACATGGATGGGAGCATGCCCCTTTTTCCTCCCAGAGTGCTTTTCCCCATGTAGCGCCATGTGCTCGCAGCCATTTTATCAATCTAAAGCACACTTCGTTCACCCGAAGTACCCCAAAGTTCGACTTCGTTCCGAACCGAAGTTTTCCTGAAATTCTAAACGAATTCCACTTCGTTAGAATCGATTCGCCCATCTCTAATGGTAATACACATTGAGGTCGCATTGTGATTATTATGACCACCAGCTAATATCCAGAGTAACCACAGTGTGCAGCATAGACAGCAGATAGACTGGCTCGGAGTGACTCAATAAGATCCAGATAAGGTATTTCGGGTATGTGGAGCCACTGACTGTATCCCACAGCTGCTGGAGGGTCCAAAGACCAAGACCACCATCCACGGGCTCCCATAGGTGCTCAATTAGGTTAAAGTCTAGGGAATTAGGGCACAGAGTAGTACTTGGAAGTCTTGCTGATTCTCTTCTAACCAATGCCAGGCATTTCTAGCTGTGTGAAGCATTGTCTTGATGGAAGATCCCATCCGCCGCAGGGAAAATCAAATCAGCATGTATGGGTGTACATGATCTGCAAGGTACATGTGTGTACGTGATACCCAGGTCGGTTGAAAATACCTTCTACATGTTCATGTACATGAGTTCTCCAGAGAATGCCACAAAAATATTCCCCAGATCATAATGCTGCCCTCACCAACTTGTGCTCTTTCAGCAGTGGTTGCAGGGTGTTTTTTCTCTGAAGTTTCTTGTTTGACAGGCCAACGTCCGTCTGTTCGATGAAACAGAAAACATGACTCATTAGTTAAGGCAACCCTTAGCCAATCAGCAGAGGTCCAATTATAATGCTTTGAAAACAGAAGCCCTTTATGTGAATGCAACTTGGTTACTAGAGGTGCAGTGACGTCTGTCTGCTATGGAACCCCAGTAGGCTTCGCTAAACCTTTGCTTTAGACACATATCTGGCCACTTTTGGGTTCATTTTGGTGGTGCGCTGCTCCCCTGTATCATCTCAACCCACCCTCGTGCATCTTTAATGCTGGCATTAATCTCCATCATCAGCAATACGTGGCCATGCAGTTTCCACGTCCATTATTTCCAAGTCTTTTCTCTACTCCTGACAAATTTTCACTACAGCAGAACATGCACAGTTCACAAACTAGTTATTAAGATGAGAATTGTAGATAAAGTAGAAACCAGCAGTTTCCATACACTATATAAAAAGCCCCATCTACACGTTTTTCTCACTATCTGACATGAAATCAGAATAAACCTTCCCTGTTTTAGGTCAATTAGGAACCAAAATTATTTATATTTGCCAAATGCCAGAATAATCAGAGAGAATTTTTAAGGCATTTTTATTACTTTCTGCAAAGTCAAAGTTTGCATACATTTCATTAGTATTTGGTAGCATTGCCCTTAAATTGTGATTTGGGTCAAACGTTTTGGATATCCTTCCACAAGCTTCTAACAATCGTTGGTAGCAATTTTGGCCCATTCCTCCTAACAAAATTGGTGTAAATGAGCCATGTTTGCAGGTCGCCTTGCTCTCTTTGTGATGGGCACTCCAAAATCATTGACTTGGTTATCCTTAAATGGAGTGTGTCGTAATTTTTTTTTTTTTGCAGTAATGTGTGTGTTTTCTATCATCTTTTTCCTCTTTTGCTGTAATTTTGATTGTGAGTCTGTAAAGAGAGCTATAGAGATTCCTGTGTGTAGGAGCCCTTCCCCCCTTCAGAGATAGTTCTCTGCTGTGTGAGTTGCACAACACTCAGGAAGCTGCCATAAAGTGATTACTGCAGGTAAGAGACTGCAAAACAACATCTGGTTAACTTCAGTGAGAGCCCCCCTGCTGTGAGCTCAGCATGCTCTATTGCCTGCAGGGAGCAGACAGCTGTGATTGTGGAGTCCAGACAAGCAGCTATTGAATGTCCAGCCCCTCTGTGCTCCAGCAGGGCTGCCAGAGAAGAGGCAGACAGGTGTGCGACGTGTCCTCATTCCTAATAAAGTGATTGTGCTTTTGTCACTAACGATTTTTGCACAATTCAAGATTTTTCTGCTAATTTTAGTTCTCTCGCTTCTGACGTTAAAAATGCTTTTTTATAACTGATTTTGGCGCAAGAATAGTTTTTTTGCGCTAAAATCCCTTTATTTACAGATTTTGACACTAATAAAATTTTCTCGCTTCTGACGCAAAAAAATCCTTTTCTTTATGGATTTTGGTGCTAATAAAGTTCTCTCGCTTCTGATGCTGAAAATTCGATTCTTTACAGATCTTGACGCTAAACTCCGTTTCGCTGCGGATTTTGACGCTAAACTCCGTTTCGCCGCGGATTTTGACGCTAAACTCCGTTTCGCCGCGGATTTTGACGCTAAACTCCGTTCGCCGCGGATTTTGCTGTTAAAATCCGTTCGCTGCAGATTTTGCCGCTAAAATCCGTTCGCTGCAGATTTTGCCACTAAAATCCGTTCGCTGCAGATTTTGACCCTAAACTCTGTTTCTTTGCGGATTTTGACAGTAAACTCTGTTTCTTTGCGGATTTTGACAGTAAACTCCATTTCTTTGCAGATTTTGCCGCTAAACTCCGTTTCACCGCGGATTTTGACGCTAAACTTCGTTTCCCCGCGGATTTTGACGGTACACTCCGTTCGCCGCGGATTTTGACGGTATACTTCGTTCGCCGCGGATTTTGACGGTAAACTCCGTTTCGCCACGGATTTTGACGCTAAACTCCGTTCGCCGTGGATTTTGAAGCTAAACTCCGTTCGCCGCAGATTTTGCTGCTAAAATCTGTTCGCTGCAGATTTTGACCCTAAACTGTTTCTTTGCGGATTTTGACAGTAAACTCCATTTCTTTGCAGATTTTTCCGCTAAACTCCGTTCGCTGTGGTTTTTGACGCTAAGCTCCGTTTCGCCGCGAATTTTGATGCTAAACTCCGTTTCGCCGCGGATTTTGACGCTAAACTCCGTTCGCCGTGGATTTTGACGCTAAACTCCGATCGCCGCGGATTTTGATGCTAAACTCCGTTTCTAAACTCTATTTCTATGCGGATTTTGCCGCTAAACTCTGTTTGCTGCAGATTTTGCCTCTATACATGTGGTGGGGGGGATTAGCCTCTATACCTGTGGTGGTGGAGAGGAACGACGTATGTCATAAGGGAACGACGTACATGACAGGAGGAACTAAAGAGGAACGACGTATGTCATAACGGAACGACGTACATGACAGGAGGAACTAAAGGGGAACGACGTATGTCATAAGAGAACGACGTACATGACAGGAGGAACTAAGGAGGAACGACGTATGTCATAAGGGTACGATGTATATGACAGGATGAATGAAGGTAGAGAATGAATAAGTATGTCAGAGGGGAACGACGTACATGACAGGAGGAACTAAAGAGGAATGATATATGTCAGAGGGGAACGACGTACATGACAGGAGGAACTAAAGAGGAACGACGTATGTCAGAGGGGAGATACGAAGAGAACTAAAATAGAAGAAGGATATAAGACAAGAGGAAGAGAAAGGACGTACATGACAGGAGGGAACTAAAGAGGAATGAGTATTGTCAAGGGGACGACGTACATGACAGGAGGAACTAAGAGGAACGACGTAAAGTCATAGGGGAACGACGTACATGACAGGAGGAACTAAAGAGGAACGACGTATGTTTATAAGGAACGACATACATGACAGGAGAACTAAAGAGGAACACGTATGTCATAAGGGAACGACGTACATGACAGGAGGAACTAAAGAGGAACGACGTACTGTTCATAAGTAAACGACGTACATGACAGGAGTAACTAAAGAGGAAGACGACGTAATGTCATAAGGGAACGGGGTTTTCAAGGGTAACGAGTAGACAGGAGGAACTAAAGAGGAACGACGTATGTATCATGAAAACGACGTACATGACAAGAGGAACTAAAGAGGAACGACGTATGTCATAAGGGAACGATGTACATGACAGGAGGAACTAAAGAGGAATGATATATGTCAGAGGGGAACGACGTACATGACACGAGGAACTAAAGAGCAACGACAAAAAACAAGACAAAAAAGAGAATGTATGTCATAAGGGAACGACGTACATGACAGGAGGAACTAAAGAGGAACGACGTATGTCATAAGGGAACGACATACATGACAGGAGGAACTAAAGAGGAACGAGTATGTCAAGGGAACGACGTACATGACAGGAGGAACTAAAGAGGAATAAAAATAAAAAGTCAAGAGGGGAACGACATACATGACAGGAGGAACTAAAGAGGAACGACGTATGTCATAAGGGAACGACGTACATGACAGGAGGAACTAAAGGGGAACGACGTATGTCATAAGGGAATGACGTACATGACAGGAGGAACTAAAGAGGAACGACGTATGTCATAAGGGAATGACGTACATGACAGGAGGAACTAAAGGGGAACGACGTATGTCATAAGGGAATGACGTACATGACAGGAGGAACTAAAGGGGAACGACGTACATGACAGGAGGAACTAAAGAGGAACGACGTATGTCATAAGGGAACGACGTACATGACAGGAGGAACTAAAGAGGAATGATGTATGTCATAAGGGAACGACGTACATGACAGGAGGAACAAAAGAGGAACAATATATATCAGAGGGGAATGATGTATACAACAGGAGGAACTAAAGAGGAATGATGTATGTCATAAGGGAATGACGTACATGACAGAAGGAACTAAAGGGAACGACGTACATGACAGGAGGAAGAACTAAAGAGGAATGATATATGTCAGAGGGGAACGACGTACATGACAGGAGGAACTAAAGAAGAATGATTTGTATCAGGGGAACGACGGACATGACTGGAGGAACTGCTGATGTCAATAGATTTGATGTCCACTACAGTGTACAAACTACTAGAACACATCATTAGTGCCTTTTGTCCACGGCAAAATGGAGAGGCTTGGGCTAAATACCTCCCCCTCCTTTCTCACACAGCCAAAGGGAGGAGGGATGGGGGTGGAGATGATATCACCTGCAGAAGGATCATCCCACATTTACAGCAGTTGGTTACATGCTGTTTTCCAGCAATTTTTACATGGCTTTTTCCTAGATTTTCTAGGGTTAGCTCCCTCTGCTGGCTGAAATAGGAAGAATGTACAATTTTGTATTTAATTTTTAATACTTACCCCTAACCAAAAAAAAAAAAAAAAATTGCCAAAATTCTTAACATATTCCTGGAAAACCATTTCAGCCCCCACCCCCCCAAAAAAAAAAAAAATGACGACAGATTCCCTTTAAACCACTTTGTAACCACTGTGCCAGTATGCTTCAGGCCATTGTCCATTTGGAAGACCCATTTCCGCCCAAGCTTTATCTTCCTAGCTGATATCTTGAGATGCTGCTCCAGTATTGCCACATAATCTTCTTTCCTCATTATGCCATCTATTTTATGAAATGCACCAGTCCCTTCTGTAGCAAAACAACCCCACAACATGATGCTGCCACCCCCATGTTTCACTGTTGCGATGGTGTAATGACGATGGTCATTATGACCAAACAGTTCAATTTTAGTTTCATCAGACCACAGAAAATGTCTCCAGCAATGTAGGTCTTTGTTGTGTTGTTGTTTGTGTGCATTTTCAAAAATTAATCTGGTTTTTATATGTTTCTTCTGGAGTAATGGCTTCTTCCTGGCAGAGTGGCCTTTCGGCCCATGTTGATATAGTACTTGTTTCACTGTGGATAATGATACAATCTTACCAGCTTCCGCCAGCTTTTTTTCTTGGGTTGATATGCACATGTTGGACCAAAGCATGTTCATCTCTGAGACACAGAACCTGTCCCCTTCCTGAGCGGTATGATGGCTGGACATTCCCATCTTGTTTGTACTTGCGTATAATTGTTTGAACAGAAGAATGAAGCACCTTAAGGTATCTGGAAATTGCACCCAAGGATGATCCAGACTTGTGCAAGTTCACAATTCTCCTCCTGATATCCTGGCTTATTTTGGTTTAGACTTTCCCATGATGTTAATCACAGAAGCAGAGTGTTTCTGGTGTGCTTTAAAACACATCTACAGAAGCTTACAAAGACATGACATCATCATATGGACTGTCCCATATTGTTTAAAGACATAACAATCCTACTGCATGTAAACTTTTGACTTTGCAGAAAGCAATAAAAATGCCTTAAAAAATTCTCTCTCTCATTATTCTGGCATTTGGCAAGTGTAAATAATTTTTGTAATCCTGATTGACCTAAAACAAGTAATCCTTTTGTGAAAATTGACCTGCTTTTTCTTCAGCTTTTTTGACCAAAATTCCAGGATAGCCCTTTTTGTTTACATTTTTTAATGATCAGATCTGCCTGATCATTGAAAGTTTCATAGGATGTAGTTTTTCATACCCTTCTGAACCATCCAATGGGCACGTTGCAAATCCATTTGTTATAATGACTATCTGAAAAGTGAATATAATTGAGTCAACTTGGTGTGCCGCAGGGCTCAGTATTGGGTCCTCTCTTATTTAATGTATTTATTAATGATATATTGGAAGGGATCGATAGCACCGTCTCGATGACACCAAGCTATGCAGGGTAGTGCAATCTATGGAAGATGCTCATAAATTGCAAGCAGACCTGGACGCACTGAGTGCTTGGGCATCCACTTGGCAAATGGGGTTCAATGTGGATAAATGTAAGGTTCTGCATCTGGGGAGAAATAATCTACAGGCATCATATGTCCTAGGGGGAGAAAAACTTGGAGAATCGCTTGTTGAGAAAGATCTGGACGTTCTTGTAGATCATAGACTACATAATAGCATGCAATGTCAATTAGCTGCCTCTAGGGCAAGTAAGATATTGGCGTGTATTAAAAGAGGCATGGACTCTCGGGACAAGGATGTACAAAGCATTGGTGCGTCCTCACTTAGAATATGCTGTTCAGTTCTGGGCCCCATTTATAGAAGAGATGTAATGGAGCTAGAGAGAGTACAAAGACGAGCAACCAAACTTATAAGGGGAATGGAGCATCTTAGTTATGAGGAGAGGTTAGTAGAATTGAACTTATTTAGTATTGAGAAAAGACGGCTTCGGGGGGACATGATTAATTTATATAAATATATAAATGGTCCCTACAAAAAGTATGGGGAAAAATTATTTCAAGTGAAGCCCCCTCAAAAGACAAGGGGGACTTCCGGTTCTGGCGCCGCGATGGCTGGGAGCAAGTAGCGGAGGCTCCGTCACCCCGCACTCCCTCGCGGCACATAGAGCGGGCCCCGCGGCATGTGAAGCACACCAGCGGGTAGTGGAAAGCGCCAGGGACACGGCGGCCGCAGAGATCGTGGTGGCTACTGCGATCCGGAGGAGCGGCAAGTACTGCAGAGGCGGAGGGGGGCAGGAGCACGCATGGCGCCCGCCATCTTGGGTGCAGGGGACGGACGCTGAGAATCCATAACTGCCCATAACACAGGCACTGCACCCGGGGTGATTAGTAGGATCCCCTCCTGTGACCCTGGGGACCACTTCAGCAGGCTCTAGAGGCGTAGTCTATGGACTTTCAGCCCTAAGCCACGAACCTGCAGGGTCTATATGCTCCATACTTTTGCTCTGCATGCTGTACACCTCATGAAAAGTGTCCTCCTGAAATTAAACCCCCGCAGGACTGGTGCTCCATATCAGTATGGACAGTACCTCGTGTATATTGGGTTGCATAACAGATTGAGCACCATAATGATGATCTCCTGAAATATAACAGAGGAACACTACCACGGCTGTGACCTTATCTACTATTCTCTGATGGATATATGTGCATTATCTACTGCTCCTTCGGCCGTCCCACACTTCTAATTACTGGTTGCCTAATTCTACAATATGCCCGGCAGTATAAATGGACAAATATCTTGTGAAAATGTCGTGCTAAAACACGTAGTGCACTAAAATCAGGAAAGAGGACATGGCCCATCTAGTGACCAATCCTGAAACTGACAGTTTGATCTCACTTCCAGATCCTCAACTTCTGCATCACATGACGTATGTTCATCGGTACATCGCACTTTAGCTATCTCTGATCAGTAAACAAATGGCGTAGAGGGTGGCCAAGGTATACACTACCGACCTACAGGCTTCCCTAAAACTAATACTATTGGGGCTCAACATAAAGAACTACAAGAGACTGTCGCCCAACATGATGGAACGGATAACTGGTCGCTGAGGAAACCGGATTTCTCAATAATGAAAAAGACATCGAAGATCTTCAGTTTCAATTAACAGGAGATGGCTAAAGACTAACTGGAAAAACTCACTGAAAAAGTTGATGACCTTGATAACAGGTCGCGGAGGAGCAACCTTAAGATAATTGGGGGTCCTGAGACTCTATCTGCTGCTGATTTATTGCATTTATGCGAAAGAAATACCACAATACCTAGGCATTACTCAGAAAGTGTAGGTGGAGAGGAGCCACAGAAAAGGTCCGGAGAGAGAAAGGAGTTTGGAGGCGCGGGGAAGTACATCTCTGGATAGACCCAGACCTGCAATATGCAAATATTTGGATTATTCCGATAAAGAGAAATCCTGTTCAGAAATAGGAACGAAGAGTTCAGGATAGAAACTACAAGGGACTAAAATCCTGTTATTTGCGGACTTCTCCGCGGAGGTGTTCACGTTCAGAGAAGAGATTCTCAGCAAACTGCTCAGAAACTTTACAAAACCCAAAGGTTGTTCACTCTCCTGTATCCAGCACTTCTGAAAATGTTTTTCCAACAGATGGTCTCCTCTTTTTCCAGGATCACCAATCGGCAGTGGATGGACTTGGTCTCCAGGTGGTGTTCTAGTTGATGGACAAGCCAAGGATCGGAATCAGGAGTTAATTCCAAGGTAGGCGGCAGAGGTGCGAAGAGGCCAAAAGTTAGGACACGGAAAATGTTACTTGTGAGCCATCAAAGACAACCGAGCTCAGGACAAGATACTTTCTGGGTTATGGGTTCAATGGTTGCTGATATATTGTCTCTTGCAATGATAGATGATGGTTGTTAGAGGTTATTTTATTTCAGGATTTAGATCTATGATGCTCGGGTGGTATGCCGCGACTGATAATTTGTGATGCAAAACGGTGATATTTGATGTAGGAATGGTTATTTTGGGTTCCTGCGAGTAAGGCCTATAGAAACAACTAGTTGCGAGGGTATGTGGGGGCGGGTATAGGAAAGCGAGGTGATGGTACCCTCTACGGAAAAAGGGAAGTGCATAGCCTTGTTCTTAGGGGGGGGCTACGACCTTCGCGTAGGTTCAACGATGTGCATTTTGTTTGTTAGCATTGTTGGGGGAAGGTTTGGGGGTTTGCCTCAGCCAGTTATCCTTGATCCTCAACTTATTAATATGCGAGTCATTTCATGGAATGTGAAGGGGCTTCGGTCTCGCTAATAAGAGAATGATGGTTCTTGGTCATTTAAGCGGTCCTAAAGGGGATCTCGCTCTACTTTTCAGGAAACGCTCCTGGAGGAGAACCGACATCTTCCGCATCTGAAAAAAATGGGCTTTGGGGTGGCGAGGTTATGGGCTTCCTGCTAAGGACTCGGAAAGCAGGGGTCTAACATTGATAAGTAAAAATCTGACTTTACCAGATTCTAGCCAATACAGCGATGATCAAGGCAGAGAGCATCTGATAACTCTCACGAATCATACAGACAACCTAAACATTTTTAACATTTATGGTCCAAAATGAGATATCAATCGGGAGTCCTGAGAAGTTATCCGAGGCTCTTGTGATGACGCGACACGTTTAAGATAGTGGAGGTGATTTTAACTGGTCTTAAATGGTCGTTGAGGACAGGAAAAGACCTAGAACTTCGGGGGAGACTCAGAGGGGAGACACCAATACTAGCTCGGTTTCTTAGAGAAGACAGAATTGGGTACTCCTGAGATACTTGCATCCGGAGGGTCGCGAATTATACATTCTTTTCTCAGGTACAGGACTCTTGGTCCACGTTATCGATTTACGGCTCTTGTTCGCTTCCTCTGAGGCTAGAGTCCAGGAGTCACTATGGGAGGACATCGTGGTTTCTGGGGGACCATGCTCCAATAGTTTTGTCATTCACTGGACGCTTACCTAGGGGTACGACCACTATTTGGAGATTTCCAAACTATCTGGCAGATAACGCTGACTTTTATATTTTGCTGCAAAAATTTGGTGGGGATTAGACTTCAAATCTTGAGGTGAAACACTTCAGACAACCCGCCAACTTCTCTGGGGACTCTGCAAAGGCGACTGAAGGGGTCGTCTGATTTCGTATGTAGCGCATGTAAAAAGGGCTTCCATCAGGGTTAGAAAATATAGTGCGAATCCTACGGGAGGCCTTACACAGCCTTCAAGATTAAATGTGATACATAAGACCAAGGTAGGCATGGCAGGACGCGAAAAGCGCAATACGGGCACTGGCTGTTAACAAAAGAAAAAATTAAATTCTCGATAGCAGAGGCAAAAATTTTCTGATACGGGAACAAATGTGGGAAATGGCTTGCTCGGCTTGCCAGGGTGCGAGGCCAAGGGACATATTTCCCTTGAAAGATGCGTCGGACGAGTACCTAAGACATCACCCTAGGGACACCAATCAGATTTTTTAGCAATTTTTACAAACGGCTTACACTAGGGATAACATCAAATATATCGGAATGTGATTCTATTATACGGGGTTTGGCAGATGCCAAAAATCTCGGAAAACTGATAGGTCCCAACTTAATTCTACGGTTACCTCGGCATGAACTGATCTGGCAATTAAGGCATTGAAAAATAATAAAGCTCTGGGACCGGACGGCCTGACTGGCGGAAATTTTATAAAATATTATCAAGGAACCAGATAACCCCGAGCCTACTTGTGCTATTAATAGTTACTTACAAGGAAGGGAACATACCAGACCCTATGAACACAGCATATAGGTAAACTGCTTCCAAAAGCTGATAAAGTCTTTCACTGGCAGCGTCATATAGGCCTATCTCCTCTGATTATGTGGGGTTTAAAACTAATCTCAAATATTATGGCAGATGAGAGTAGCCCTAATATTGCAAAAACTTATCTCCCCATTACAGGTCGGTTCGTACAAGGCAGGTCGGCAGTCATAATATTCGAGAGGTACTTACAGTCTTAGTGAAATAAAAATTAATGCAGTTCTACACCACCTCCACAGCGATTATGTCTATTGAGCAGAAAAAGCGTTTGACAATGTCTCTTGGGAGTCGTTATACAAAGGTTCTTGCAATAAATGGGATTTTGGGAGCATTTAATGGTTTTCTTGAAAATTTGTATAATCCCTAGGCGGAGAATTTTACAACCCAGGATTTGTTGTCACCAGTTTTTGGTCTACAGAAGGGAAACACGTCAGGGATGCCCATTAATCCCCCTTTTATTTAACATCTTATAGAACATGATAGGGTATGAAAAGGATGAAAGTATCCTGGGAATTAAGGTTGGATATCTGAACCCTTAAATCGATCCTGTTCGCTGACGACATTCTTATGTTTATGTCAGATCCAGTGAAGGAAGTGGGACCCATATCAGTTATTAGAAAAATTTGGCAGGTCTTCAGGACTTAAAGTTAACAGCTCCAAAGCCGATATACTAAATATTTCCCTACAGGAGTCCTATTGAAAATTGGCCTGGGGAGACATCACTTCCGGTGAGGGTGTTGGCTGACTATAACATTAAATTATTTTGGGGATCCGTGATTATTGGAAATATCAGAAAACCATATGATCGCCTAAAAATTTATACCCATTCTAGATAAAATAAGGAAAGAGAAACTGAAGGAAGTGACAGTCTCCCCCTTCTTTTGTCAGGCAGAATTAACTTGATAAAAATGATAAGCTTTCCTAAATTGCTTTACCTCTCCGTGGAATATGAATAGCTTGCTTCATACAGGGTTCTCGTTCCTCCCAGGACACCTTAGAAAATCTTTAATTATAAAAGATACAATTGCTACATGGAAGGCAACAGAAAAGCTGATGGGTCTCCTTCCGTCTTGTGTCGAAGCACTGGCATCCTTTGGGGGGATCTGGAATTTTTACAAGGCCGGGAGAACCCAGAGTTTCAGAAGCTGGGTAAGGGGTGGTCAGACAGGTTAAACACATGTTCCATGAGTCGGAAAATAGATCCTGACCTCTCAGGGAAGCTACAAGAGAATTATGGAATCTCTCAAGGATGGTTCTTGAGTTTTGCCAGATTTTGTGTTTCCTCAGAGGCGTTTGTGGAATTATAGAAAAGAATTCCAGAAGTAATAGATTTGATGCTTTGATAGGATACCCGCCTTGTAAAAATTCGCTCTCTGATATTTATAAGGTCCTTAGAGTACCCGTGCATTTGAATAATAAGAACTTCTCTTTTAGGAGGATGGGCCGGAAATTTGAAGATGAGGAACTGCTGTTTAAGATCCTAGAAGGTTTGGGAACTGGTAAGAAATTTATACCATGTGAGGTCTTGGAGGGAATTTTTTTTTTTTTTTCTCAATATAAATTGATACATCACGCGAAATTAATGGCTTTGTATTCCTCCCCGCACCCGAATGCCCCTGACAGATTGGTGCATGGCCTAATGTTCTCAGACGAAAACGGATCTGTTGCACGGGCTCTGGGTTGCCAAAATCACAGAGTTTTGGAGAGCGGGTGAGAACTTTGCTTCTACTCGCTGAATCTAGATCTGAAATATGCGCCTATCCTATGCTATTTCATGTAACACAGGAGGAACTGATTTCCTTTGTTAGTTCATATTTTATTGATAGCCAAGAGATGCCTGCTGGGCTCTCTGGATCAAACCAGAACTTCCTTTCCATTTGATATGGTTATCATCCAAGTGAAGCATTTTCTTCTCATGGAAACGTCGGGAGGTAGAAGAAAGTAATAAAGAGGCGCTCTCAAAGGAAGTTTTTTAAGAAATGGAGAAGCTTTATTGAAAAATTCTTTCCAAACAGAAATATAGAGAGCACATGCTCCTTAAACGGGGACCCAACTGTACATAGCATAATGAACTGCTGATGACTTAGGACCTCTCAAAATAGAATAGGGGAAGACAATAATAAGTGGGCTCCGCGACCAGATGTTAGGAATAGGTCTTGAGGTGACCGGAGGAGGAACAATGATTGAATTCTCTTTTGTATTGTGAAATGATTATTAACTAGGCTTAGTATTACTGGAAAGGGCTGTGGCAATGGGGTGGGGGTGGGGGGATGTTTTGGCTTTGTTAGCTAAGTTTTGTTCTAATGGTTATGTAAAAAGTTGACGAATCAATGTATCTAATGTTGATGCTCTGTCTGCACTAACTTGATTGTCAATAAAAATTGTTTAAAAAAAAAAAAAAAAAAGACAAGGAGACATTCCCTTCGACTAGAGAAAAAAGGATTCAATCTCCAGAGGAGAAGAGCGTTCTTCACTGTAAGAACTGTGAATCTGTGGAATAGCTGCCTGAGGAGCTCGTCACGGCAGGAACTGTAGAGAGTTTCAAGAAAGGCTTAGATACCTACCTGGAACTAAAGAATATTAATGCATACGTAGCCATGTAAAATTCTGTATCCTGGCTGGTAGAGGCTCTGGGGTCAGAGATACGGTCTCCACTGGAGCAGATTGGTTCATGCCTTGTGGGTTCCAGGGCATTAACCAGTGGGGAGGCTTAATGTTCTTGTCTCTCTCCCTTCACCCACATTTCCCCCACCCTTGGTTGAACTTGATGGACACATGTCTTCTTTCAACCATACTAACTATGTAACTATGTAACTTTAAAAAAAATGTTTTGTAATGAATTTTTGTATTATGATGATAAAGGGTAAGATCTAAAAAGTTCATTTGCTTATCATCTAATGTCAATGTAAACTTAATACCCCATGAGTTGGCATTTAAAAACAAAACATTCACAAAATATTGGTACCAATAAAGAAAACAAATGTGGTGTTTTTCCATACTTGTTCCCAAGCTGTAAGTATTGTAGTATATTTCCAACAGGAGATTATTTTGTGTCCTCTGTGACAAAAGAAATGTTTAAGGTTAAAACTCGACTCTCATGTAATTCTACCTGTTTCATCTATTTAATTACCTGTGTCATAAATAATACATAGGTAGAACAACTACAAAATTATCTCAGAGAATGAATAATCATAAACTTAATATAAAAAAATGCTCTTTATACAGTCTGCCCTGCCATTTACAAAATGAACATAAAATAGATAATACAATTTTTGTGGTCCAACCAATTGAACAAATAGATGCTAGTAATCCAAACAGATTAACAGGGAAATGTATTGGATTGGATTTTTAAATTAAATACATAATCCCCCTTTGGTCTTAACGAGGCTTAGGAACTGATGAATTAACTTCTGAGTGATTTTTACTAAATTACTAGTGAGTACTTAATTTTTTAATTATTTAATTATTTTCAAATACTCTGAAATATTAGTGGTCTTTATTGCATATATTTTAATTTTTTTTTTCCCCATAGATTATTTCAATAGGTCTTTTCAGCTTTATATTAAATATAGATAGTAAAGTAACACATCATGGAGTCATAAGTAGTAAGTCTGCTGCTAATGTACAGTATGTCTGTATGTTAGGGACTGTAGGTTCGTTCTTAAGTTGAATTTATATGTAAGTCGGAACCAATATATTTAGTACATGTATGGAGTACGTGTATGGTGTATATGTATGGTGTGCCTTTTCGCCCTCTACTTAGCATCTGCATATCACAAGGCATTATGGGAAAGGGGCTGAGAAGCCCCTTTCCCATAATGCCTTGTGATATGCAGATGCTAAGTAGAGGGCGAAAAGGCAAAACAAAAACTCTACAAGCCATTATTTCGGTGCTCTCCTTAAGGAGAGATCTTCCCTTCCTGAGCTACCCGATGCCTCCCACACAGCCAGCCAGTATTTTCTCTACTCTGCACTGAAGAGGGACAAAAATCCCGAAACAGCGTTGTCTGTAGATGAGAGATACTGGCTTGGCTAAAAAATCCTTTTTGCTTTCTCAAGACTCGGTGGGTCAAAAGCAAATTGAGGATTTGTTACAACCAACAGAGGGCACTGTGGGCTTCTCAGCCCCTTTCCCATAATGCCTTATGTATGGTGTGTAATTATAGGCAGGTATATGTCCCCCATAGCAGGTATAGGCAGGTACATGTTCCCCATAGCAGGTACAGGCAGGTATATGTCCCCCTGGCAGTATAGGGTAAGCAGTATAGGCAATAATAGGCAGGTAGAGGCATTTATAGGCAATAATAGGCAGGTATATGTCCCCTCATAGGCAGGTAGAGGCAATAATAGGCAGGTATAGGTCCCCTTATAGGCAGGTATAGTCAATAATAGGCAGGTATAGGCAATAGGCAGGTATAGGTCCCCTTATAGGCAGGCAGAGGCAATGATAAGCAGGTATAGGCAATAATAAGCAGGTATAGATCCCCTTATAGGCAGGTAGGGACAATAATAGGCAGGTATAGGTCCCCTCATAGGCAGGTACAGACAGGGCTTATTAAAAAAAAAAAAAATACTCACCTTACTCCCCCGCTGCTCCGAGGCTTACCTCGGGCTCCGTCTTCTGGCACAGACAGCGTGATGACATCGCGCGCTGCCTGTGCCAGAGACTCAGGAAGGTCGCAAGTCTGCGGCCTTCAAGAGTTCTATTACGGAGCAGGGAGCGCTTGCTCTCTTCTCTGCAATAGAGTCTTCCGCTGTATGTGCTCCAGGAGGAGTCACATACAGCCAAAGCGATCCCCGCCAGTGCCCGGCCCATGGCAGTGCCCGGACGCCGACGGGGACTGGAGAGTAAGCTGTATGCGCTCCCAGGTGTCGCATACAGCCCGACAGATGGCTGATAACGCACGGGCCACAGCAGCGCCCGGACGCTGGCAGGTACTCGGGATTCAGCTGTACGTGACTCCCAGAGGAGTCGCATACAGCTGAAGTGTCCCTGTCAGTGCCAGGCTTGCGTCGTTCCAATAGTCCCTGTTTGTAACTAGAGGACAGTCGTAAGTCGGAACGACGCAAGTCGGTGACTGCCTGTATATTTAACTTACTGAATTTTAATGTCAATTAGTAAGCCTGCTGCTATTATATTTCGAACATACTGAATTACAATGTTAACGCATGGATTTACGACTTTACTCTGTTAACATAACTTGTTTGCGTATCTTCTGTATCTCTACTATACAGTTATATGATGGAGGAAAGGAGCTGAGCTCTGTAATATATAGGGTGAGATGATAGAGGAGAGAAGCTGAACTCTGTGATTTATGGGCTTATATGATAGAGTACTTAGAAATCCTGCTCTAAATTATATGACCCTATATATCACAGCTCTCATCGTCTCTCCTCTATCATCTCACCCTATATATCCCAGAGCTCAGCTTCTCTCCTCTATCATATAACCCTATATATCACAGAGCTCAGCTTCTCTCCCTCTATCATATAACCCTATATATCACAGAGCTCAGCTTCTCTCCTCTGTCATATAACCCTATACATCGCAGAGCTCAACTTCTCTCCTCTCTATCATATAACCCTATATATCACAGAGCTCAGCTTGTCTCCTCTATCATATAACCCTATATATCACAGAGCTCAGCTTCTCTCCTCTATCATATAACCCTATATATCACAGAGCTCAGCTCCTCTCCTCTATCATATAACCCTATATATCACAGAGCTCAGCATATCTCCTCTGTCATATAACCCTATATCTCACAGAACTCAGCTTCTCTCCTCCGTCCTATAACCCTATATCTCACAGAGCTCAGCTTCTCTTCTCTATCATATAACCCTATATCTCACAGAGCTCAGCTTCTCTCCTCAATCCTATATGTATCCCTCTATCATATCCTTAGAGTAGCATAAACCATATTACAGGTTCCATTTACGTACTCTGAAAAGCACTTGGTCTATGTGCAGCCCTTGTGCTGTTTTTAGCTGTAGTGTATTCTTAATAAAATTCCTTGATTTAGCTTTATTTGGATGTTCTGTATATGTGGTGTTTGATGATTTTGTATGATCTTTCTGCACACACTTGCAGCACCTCAGTTATACATTGTGGTGCCCATTAATGTACCTTTTTTCATGTTATATTATTTGCTCTTGTGTAGAAACGCAGACACACATGTTAGAATATTAAGCGTATGGTTAGGGCAGAAGAGAGGATGGGCATGGTAGTGACTTACACTAGGCCCTCCCTTACTTTTCATGGTAGCAGTCACTCCCCACACATCTCATACCTGTTCTGATGCATGCTACATTCAAGGTGGGTGACCTGCAGTATAAATGACTGTATTCTTACCCCCAGGTGTGCACTCTGATGCTGGTGGTTGTAGCTCTCCTGCTGTAGTGATGTTGTGGGAGGGGGGGTGTCAATGATGTAGTGCAGGTGAAGCAGGAGGCAGACGATGGGTGAAAGTTGAAACATAACTTAGTCCTTTTTATTTATCCTCAAGCTGTAATACATAGCATCTCTCAGTCTTTAAGTTACGGTCCTTTCTTCACCTGTGTTGCAGATAGAAGCCATTAGAGTTCCCTTCAAAACTAGTCCCTTATGTAGATGCAGCTTAGATAGCAAGGAGTACTCCCGACACCAGGAGAACTGACATCCCAAAACACATTCCAGACAGACTGCAAGGGAATAGCAGAGCGACCCCTGGAGAACTGGATCTAGATGGACCAGAGTTTTGCCAAGTTTTATCAATACAGGTTCTGGATACAGCTTTTACCCCTTAAAGGGGTTTTGCCAGGAAGTGCCTTATCTGCCAAGTAGCAAAAGTAAACAAGCCACGCTGAGCTGAGAGAGAGAGACACAGCCAGAGCACAGAGCCGTGCATAAGGGATCGTGTGCAATGTTCACTCAAATAATCACACTACAACTAGTGGATTCTGTATACAAAAGACAACATATTTCTCCACAGCCCCTTGAAAGCTTCTTCACGCTCCCTTTCATCAGATAAGAAGTGTGCTCTGCGCAAGCCCAGCCAGCAGCTCCTGTCACTCTGCCTGGTCCTATCTAATGCAAGCGTTTAAGTAACTAAGGGCAGGTAAGGCAAGCCTGTAGCTCTCTCAGGCTGCAATTTTTGTAATCACGTATATTTAGAAAAGTGATTTAATAACCATTTTGGAGGATCCCACATCAACATTACAAAACCCCTTTAAGGACCCAGCGTTTTTTTTTGTTGTTGACACGTTCGTTTTTTTCCTCCTCGCCTTCCCAGAGCCATAACTTTTTATTTCTTATTTTTCCACCTACCTAGACATATGAGGGCTTTTATTTTGCGGGATAAGATGTACTTTCTAATGGTACTATAGAATATACTGGGAAACCGCAAAAAAATTCCAAGTGGGACAAATTGTGAAAAAAAACATATTTTCGCCATATTTGCGGGTATTTTGCTTTTACAGCGTTCAATCTTTGGTAAATATAATGTGTTCTCTGTATTTTTTACCAAACATGTAGGGTTTCCGTTATGTTTTGGTACCATAAAAAAATTCCAAACTTTTTCTATTTTTGAAATTTGCACCACGGTGCCATTTTGTGCGACCAATAACTTTTTTGTACTAACACCTACGAACGTCAGTGAGGGGCATTTTTTGTGGGCTGAAGTGTACTTTTTATTGCTAGCAGTTTGGAATGCATGCAACTTTTTTGATCACTTTTATTCCATTTTTTAAGTGACGTAAAATGACCAAAAAACGCAATTTTGGTGTTTGGAATTTTTTTTCTTCTATGGTGTTCAGCGTACGGGATAAATGATGTTATATTTTTATAGATCGGACTTTTTTGGATGCGGCGATACCAAATATGTGTAACTTTTTTATTTTTTTATTCTTTTATTTGTAAGATGGGGAAAGGGGGGTGATTTGAACTTTTAATATTTTTTTTTGTACTTCAAAACTTTATTTCTTTTTTTTTTTACTGTAACATTGAGTCCCCCATGGTGCTTGACCACTAGGGGGCGCGATTGTTAATACAGACAATGCATTAGACTGTACCAAGATGGCGGTTTTCCCACTTCCGGTCTGCGGCCGGAAGTGGGGAAAACCAGGACATGACAGTGATGGGAGCATTCACAGGGCTCCCCGCTGCCACGTCCGGGTGTCGGATCGCTGCAGGTATGCTGCGGTGATGCCGATCACCCTGAAGGTTGCTGCGCGGCACCGATCTTCATTCATTCAGACGCCGCGGCCATCTTTGCCGTGGCATCTGAAGAGTTAAACAGCGCGGGCGGGTGACGCTGCCCATTCGCGCTGTAACGGCCGGATGTTAGCGGCGATTAGCCGATAACACCCGGCAGCTGTGCGGGGGGGGTCGCGGAGCAATCCCTCTGCAAAGCCCCTTAGGGACCTTGGGACGTATGAGTACGTCCAGGGTCCTTAAGGGGTTAAAGAAGGCTAGTCAATCAGGATACAACGCAATTTTATTTAACATAGGAATTAATCAATTATGATCAAATGATAACATACACTCACCGGCCACTTTATTAGGTACACCATGCTAGTAACGGTTTGGACCCCCTTTTGCCTTCAGAACTGCCTCAATTCTTCGTGGCATAGATTCCACAAGGTGTTGCAACGATGCTCAATTGGTACCAAGGGGCCCAAAGAGTGCCAAGAAAATATTCCCCACACCATGACACCACCACCACCAGCCTAACCGTTGATACAGGGCAGGATGGATCCATGCTTTCATGTTGTTGACGCCAAATTCTGACCCTACATCTGAATGTCGCAGCAGAAATCGAGACTCATCAGACCAGGCAACGTTTTTTTCCAATCTTCTACTGTCCAATTTCGATGAGCTTGGCAAATTGGGAGCCTCAGTTTCCTGTTCTTAGCTGAAAGGAGTGGCACCCGGTGTGGTCTTCTGCTGCTGTAGCCCATCTGCCTCAAAGTTCGCCGTACTGTGCGTTCAGAGATGCTCTTCTGCCTACCTTGGTTGTAACGGGTGGCTATTTGAGTCACTGTTGCCTTTCTATCAGCTCGAACCAGTCTGCCCATTCTCCTTTGACCTCTGGCATCAACAAGGCATTTTCACCCACAGGACTGCCGCTCACTGGATGTTTTTTTCTTTTTCGGACCATTCTCTGTAAACCCTAGAGATGGTTGTGCGTGAAAATCCCAGGAGATCAGTAGTTTTCTGAAATACTCAGACCAGCCCTTCTGGCACCAACAACCATGCCACGTTCAAAGGCACTCAAATCACCTTTCTTCCCCATACTGATGCTCGGTTTGAACTGCAGGAGATTGTCTTGACCATGTCTACATGCCTAAATGCACTGAGTTGCCGCCATGTGATTGGCTGATTAGAAATTAAGTGTTAACGAGCAGTTGGACAGGTGTACCTAATAAAGTGGCCGGTGAGTGTATGAGTGATAGAATAAACTGGTTACAGGAAATAGTGTGACATTGGGTACAGTTTTGCTAAATAAGTATTTACAAAGATTAAATACTTACAACACTTCACTTGGAGCTTACATCACCTGTTCTTATATCTTCAGCCATGAGAAGCTTAATGGCGAAAACAGGGATCTCCAGGGACCTCAACACCAATGTGAGCGTCCTCAACACTGGGTACAAGAGCTTCTGAAGTCACCAAAGTTTCTCTGGTTCTTATATGTCTTAAACAAAAAACTGGCAGACACAACCTACGTATTGTGTCAGCTTCGAGCACAGAGGTCTCTTGTGTCACCTTATCCTGTACCATGGAGGGGCCAGCTCTCTGAGTCTAAAATAAGGCATACAAAATCACTCCTAAACCATACGATGGGCCCCATTAGATAGTAAATTATGCCAACTGAAGTCTATAGGCTTGAGAAATAAACAGAGGTGTGCAAGCCTGTATAATTGTAGCTTGAGATACAAAAATGGAAATTCTAATTAGCTCAATATACAAGAAATGGAGATTAAGACATCAAATAGTCAAAAATTTCATTAGCACTACAACCAGGCCAGACGCAACAATCTAGGCACCATCTGTTTGGTAGGCCAGCGGGGACTTCCTCGGTGTACTACCTCTCTAGTACACACTTCCCAGTGTACCTGTACCAGGGAAACTCCTTCTGCCTCTAGTCAGCAACTCCTTCCATAAAGTCCTTGATTTCTTTTGCAGAGATCCATGGCAGATGAATAACCAGCTTGGGCATACCAGCTGCATTCTGGACAGGACCCAGGCTTCCAAGGGTCAAGTGGGACCTTTCATCTTCCATGGGACTGGCAATCACTCCAGACCCCAGGACTATTTCAGTCAATGTAGGACCCTTCATCTTCCATGGGACTGACAATCACTCCAGACCTCAGGACTATTCCAGTTAAAGTAGGACCCTTCATCTTTCATGGGACTGACAATCACTCCAGACCCCAGGACTATTCCAGTGAACTAAACTGGATCAACTAACTAGTAATCATTAACCTAAGGGAAATGTTTACACTTGTACCTACCTACCCCCTCCACTAATCCATGGTAGCCTACTCTACCCTTCTTCCATCCAATGGCTGCAGGCTGAATATTCACACATAACATTGGTTGCATGACATTAACCCCTGCAGATTCGAGTCTTGAGTAGAACATGCAACTCAACACAGAGTTCTCTCAAAGGTCATATCATCATTAGTGTCTTATTGTGCAAAATAGCATTTGAGTATGTTAACCGTGGTTCAGCATAAAATCAACCTGTAGTATACATAAGGATCTAGTAAGTGCAAAGAGGTTAAACTCCTCTACGCTACAGATACATCTGCTAACATTGCTGATTGTTTATTTATTTTTACACAAGGTCTCTTAACCTAAGTGATATACTTCTCTGGATTGGTCTAGTGCGCAGTAATCCCGATACAGGTTTCACATGGACAGATGGCTCTCCTGTAAGTAATGCCTTGTGCCTTGTCAAAACAATTAGTACTAAAATTGGTTAGATAAGGCTTTTGTTCAGACCTTGTTGCTTTTTCAAAGGGATTGTCCGGCAAAGAAAAAAAAAGTTTCAAATGTCATGTCTGAGTCTTCGTTCATCTTACTTTGATGCTTTCTCTGCTAATCTGTGATTTTCCTGTGCTGCATGTAGCCTCCCTTCTCTGCTGCTGAACAGCAGCTTTCGCTGTATGAAAGGTATTTCCCTTTGCTCTGTACAACTACAGCACCCCAAATCCTTTGCTGTGCATTGTCTTTCTTCCTCCTCCCTGCCCTAGCACAGCAGACATGGACATACTATAATGTATTAATGTTGTGAATGTGACTTTTGTTACAGTTTGCTGGTCAGTGATATATATATATATTTTTTTTACTTAGCTGAGTTATGAAAAATGGTACGATTCGTATCTGGATGATTCAGAAGAGCCGACCTGTGGGACGTTGTTTGGTTCAGTTTCAGCATGGGAACGTATGCACTGTGAAAGTACACAGCAATGGATTTGTCAGATAAAAAAAGGTACTTACATATTACATTAAAGTCCATATAGATATATAGATAGATTTCAAAGTGTAACAAAATCATTTCTTGAATTTGTAGAGCACCAAGAGGTTTTTATTGTCTTCTTTGATACATAATAAGACATAACTTATTGCTTTTCTTATTTGTGCATTTTCTTAAGCATCTAATTAGTTCATTCATCTATCATTCACCTTTCTATGTGGGTGTATGTATGTATTTGTATAACTGAATAATGTTGAATAGATATAACTTAACCCCTTAACCCACCCTGACGTACGGGTACGTCATGGTGGTGTTAAGGAGCTGTGTAACAGGATCACAGCGCGACCCTGTTACACAGCCGTCGGGTGTTTGTGGCTAATTGCAGCTAACACCCGGCGGTTTCAGTGCGAGGGGGCAGGGCCGCCCACCCGCACCGTTTAACCCTTTAGACGCCACGGCAAAGATGGTTGCGGCGTCTAAATGCATGAAGACCGGTGCTGCGCACCGTTCTTCAGTCCGATCGGGACATCAGCAATAAGATCGCTGAGTCCCGATGCTTGGACATGGC
Organism: Phyllomedusa bahiana; assembly: GCA_025379985.1. NCBI lineage: Eukaryota > Metazoa > Chordata > Amphibia > Anura > Hylidae > Phyllomedusa > Phyllomedusa bahiana. The sequence goes on from JAODAL010012637.1 coordinate 42,030, forward strand.
AGCTGGGGGCCTTGTGAAGGCTCCCATTGCTGTCACGTTCCCGTTTGCCCCACTTCTGGCTGCAGGCAGGAAGTGGGGAAAACTCCATCTTGGTACAGCCTAATGCCTTGCCTATGCAATGCATTAGACTGTATTAATGATCGTGCACCCTCGTGGTCAAGCGCCATAGGGGGACTCAATGTTAAAGTAAAAAAAAAAAAAAAAACGAAATAAAGTGTGAGTGTAAAAAAAAAGTATTAAAAGTTCAAATCACACCGCTTTCACCAATTTACAAATAAAAACAATAAAATAATAAAAAAGTTACACATATTTGGTATCGCCGCATCTGAAAAATTCCGATCTATAAAAATATAACATCATATATCCCGTACGCTGAACAATGGAGAAGAAAAAAAATTCCAAACGTCAAAATTGCGGTTTTTTTGGTCATTTCATTTCCTATAAAAATTTAAATAAAATTGATCAGAAAAGTTGCATGCATTCCAAACGGCTAGCAATAAAAGGTGCATTTCAGCCCGCAAAAAATGCCACCTCACTGACTTCCGTAGTTAGTACAAGAAAGTTACTGGTTGAACATAATGGCGCCGCGAAGCAAATTTCAGATATAAAGAATGTTTGGAATTTTTTTACGCCACCAAAACATAACGGAAACCCTACATGTTTGGTATTGCCGGATGCGTATCAACCTGTAGAATTCAGAGAACATTTTTACTGAATAGTGAATGCCGCAAAATCAAAACTCCTGCAAACATGGCGCAAGTAATTTTTTTTCACATTTTGCCCCACTGAGAATTTTTTCAGGTTCCCCAGTCTATTCTGTAGTAATATGAATAACACCGCTGGAAATTACATCTTGTCCCGCAAAAAAAAAACCCACATATGTCTATGTAGGTCGAAAAAGAAAAAAGTTATGGCTTTTGGAAGGCGAGGAGGAGAAAAAATGAAGAGTAATATTTTTTTTTGTTTGTGTTAAAGGGTTAAAGTATAGGATCAATTCAGGGTTTCTTTTTCCCTTAATTCATTAGAAACTTATTTTAGCTACATTTTAGTGCCAGCAGTTTTGCTTACCTGCAGCTGCATACAGGATTTCCAGATGATGCAACAGTCACTTTTAGGTCACATGACCTGCACTCTGGTTGGCTGAAAGACACTGACTTTTTGATGACTTCCTGTGAGACTGACTTTGAACCTCCCACAGAAATGCATAGAGACATTCACTTCCATGTGTTTCAGCAACACTCAGTGCAGGTCAAATGACCAAGTGGCAGCAATGAGAAATCCTGTATTCAGTTGCAGATAAGTAAAATCACTGCTACTGCCATGCACCTATGAGTTATTTTGGATGAACTTAAAGAAAAAACCAGAGTGATTCTTTGAACTAATAAGAGGAGAAAGAAACAAAAAATTCTATAAGGTTGGGTTCACACTTCATTATTCACTACATCGCAGTATCTGTTGGGGTATCTTTTATTACTGTTTCCTGACAGATACTTCTGACATAGTGAATAATGAGGTGTGAATCCGGCCTAACACGCCCCAGCAGTTCCTATACAAATGTTTTCATAATGCTAAATATTATTGGGTGCTCCGTGTTCATCTTGATCTGTAAACGGATATACAACACAGTGATTTCCTCTATGCATTGGCCTTTATATGAAAAAGGGCAACTATTTCATAAAATGCCTCCTGATTGTCTTAGTCAAGGAGTCAAGCAGGAAAGGGATGAAGACCTAACTAGGAAGTCACCCCATATCATTGTGCCAGTATTACTATTGATACAGAGTGTTACACATGTCATTTTCTGATGAAACTTTTGCTCTTTCCTCTTCTTTTGTAGGAGCGGTATTAAAGGAAGAACCCAAGCCTGTAGGTTAGAAATGTCTTTTTTATGATTTTTTTCATCTAGATTTCCCTGGTCAGTAAATTGGTGCCATGATATATACATAACTGCCTAGACCTCAGAATAGACCCCCTAAACTAATAAGGAAATAATAGAGGCAATGACTACCTGAAGTCTTGAATTCATGATCATCACCAAGTGCTGTGTTTCTTCCTTTTTAATGCTCTGCCAGACCTTTACTGCAGCGGTTTTCAGTTGCTGTTTGTTTGTGGCCTTTCGGTCTGAAATTTAGTCTTTAACAAGTGAAATGCTGCTCAATTGGGCTTAAATCAGGTGACTGACATGGCCATTCAAGGATATTCCACTTCTTTGCTTTAATAAGCTCCTGGGTTGCTTTGGCTTTATGTTTTGGGTCATTGCCCATCTGTATTATGAAACTCCAAACAATCAGTTTGGCTGGATTTGAGCACACAGTATGTCTCTGAATACCACAGACAGCAACTGAAAACCGCTGCAGTAAAGGCATGGCAGAGTATTAAAAATTACTACACACGGCATCTTGTGCTGCCCATTAGTACACGACTTCAGGCAGTCATTGTCATCAAAGAGTTTTCAACCAAGTAATTTGTCCAATTACGTTTGGTCCCTTTAAAAATAGGGTGGCATATGTTAAGGAGCTGAAACTCCTAAATCCTTCATCCAATTTTAATGTGAACACCCTCAAATGAAAGCTGAAAGTCATTATATAACTATAACTTAAATAAGTTTCAGTAAACAGATACAGAAAATAAAATTTGTGTCAGTGTCCAAATATATATGGACCTAACTGTATATCTGAACTGGAGAATCTTCTTTTAGAAAAAGGATGCAAATTTCCTTAGATGCTAGTATGGCAGACAATATACCAGTAAGTAGACCATGTGACAGATTCTGGCCAATACAATATAATGCTTAGAAAGGTTGTCATCTATTAGTATCTGGAAATTAATATTTGACCAAACATCTTGTTGTAGCCAAAAGCCAGAGTAAAGAACTTACTGAGTCTCTTTCTAGTCATGTAAGGTCTAACTTATCGACGGCACATTTTAAAGCCTTAAAGGAACCCAAAAATATGACATGAATTGTGTATAAAATGGCTGATAAGGGAGGCTCAGTGGTAGTGTTAAATCAATATGATAATCCTAATCAAATGTTGTCACTTCTCTCTGATGTCTCCACTTATCTCCCCTTGTCTTCTAATCCTACTGATAAATTCCAATACCAATTAGGAATTTTGTTGATGATAGACAAAAACAACTAATGATGTCTCACCCTATTCTTATATGGTCTTCCAGGATTTCTTAAGGATACGGCAGATGTGCTTTGTAACCTTTCAAATAAAGTTTGGCATTCTCATTACAGCTGGCTCAGTTGTGAACCGCTCTATACATCTGTTACTCTAAATATAGCCACTATGGCTTTGCAATTTCATTTGGAGCGGTGTAGTTTTTATTCTGAAGTTCTAATAAATTTTGGTATTTCAGTGACAGAATTTTTGATGACACATAATTTTTTTGTGTATGACCGTAAATATTATATTCAGTTTAAGGGAATTCCAATGTGGCTAAATTTTCCCCAACACTGGCAAATCTAGTCATGTCGTTTTGGGAGGAATCCTAAATTTCTACTGATGTTAATCCCTTTGCCGAGGATGTGGGGGGGAAGGTTCGTGTGCTGCCATACCACTCTTCATCAGTTATATCAAAAACAATCCTTTTAATTTGCAGTTTACGTTTCATACTCATTCATCACAAATTTCCTTTTTGGATTTATTTTTGGTCATCATACCTAATTCTGTCATTGTTACTTCTATTTTTCATTAAGCAAGAAAAACTATATATTAGGGTTAACTTATACAGCTCATTTTGGAGCTCAGTCTGTGTTGGGCATTTTTTTCTATTTTGTTTGTAGTACCCTCTGGATTTTGGGTGTTCCTTTGAATCATCATCTCTAGCTGCTGCTCTGAGGACCCGGAAGCACCAATACCATTTTTATTAATTGCAGATATTGTTGGTTGTTACTCTTACAACCAACATCAATTGAGCAACGACCGTTATATTGAGAACATCTTGGGCGACATGTATGAATTCGAATGCGTACTTTTTTTTACTTGGCGCCGACACTCACAGATTTTTTGGCGCATTACATAGAGCTTAATGCGCCAAACTTTGTATAGGCATAGAGTGTAATGCGCCAAACTTGGCGCACTAAGCTCTATGCAATGCGCCAAAAATCTGTCGTATTCTACACTCTTCTATGTCTATTTAGAACTGTGGTGTCGGCGCCAAGTAAAAAAAAAAAGTATGCATTTTAATTCATACATGTGGCCCTATTAATGTTTCAATGCTCGGATTATGAGATTCTGAGAGTGTAGAATACGACAGATTTTTGGCTCATTACATATAGCTTAGTGCGCCACGTTTGCCGCATTACACTCTATGCCCCATACAAAGTTTGGCGCATTACACTCTATGCCCATACAAAGTTTGGCACTTTAAGCTCTATGTATTGCGCCAAAAATCTTTATACTGTCGTATTCTACACTCTTCTATATCTATTTAGAACTGGAGTGTCGGCACCAAGTAAAAAAAAGTTCGAATTCATACATGTCGCCCTTAATATTTATTGCCGTATAAAGCGTCTCTTTTCCTTTCCTAGTATTTTTTATTACATTTTATGTGTTATTTGTGTCAGTCCTTCTCACTAATGTTATATTCGGGTATTATCTTTACAGAATATGAGTTTACAAGTGACGGTTGGCTGATCTATAATGACAGTCAATATTATATAAGCACGGATCAAATGGCCATGGTGGAAGCACAAGAATTTTGTAGACGCAGTTCTTCTCATCTTGTCACCATTAACAGTGAAGCTGAGCGGAGATTCCTCTGGAAATATGTAAGCTCTGAATATTAATTTTGTTCCTATTTAAGGCTAGGGGTACATGGTAACTTTTGAAGTAATATAACTATTATATTAATATAAATGAAGATGTTGTCCACTAATAGCCAACTCTTGGAGCCCCATTAAAATAAAAAATAAAAATAAAGAAAACTAGGCTCCTCTTCCTCCTGCATCTACCCGGTCTTCTGTTTTATTTTTTCTACTTCTGAAAAGGAATGTGACTACTGCAGTTGCTGATTGACTGCAGCAACCACGTGCCTCTAATTACATCACTGCTGCAGTCGTTGATTGGCTGATTGCCCACATAACCATTCAAAACTGTTCACTTCTGAACGGTGATGCAAGCAGAGGCACGTGACCACTGTAGCCAATCCACAGTGATGTCCCTGTTCGGAAGTAGAAGAAAGAAAATAGAAGACTGGGGAGATACAGCGCTGGAATCGGGGATCGGAGGAAGGCGAGAATAGTTTTTTATTTTTTTTTATTTTAATGGGACCCCAGGAGCTGACTAAGAAGTTAACAACCCCATTTTTTCAATTGGAACAGAAAAAAAATATCTAACTTTCCACTTCTGACCTGTGATCTGTGTTCTGTTGTGAATAAAATATGTTTATAAGAGAATTCCAAACCATTGCCTTACTGTTTTCTTTACATTTTACACAGCATCCCAACTTTTTGGAATTTGGGTTCTACAAAAGGATGTGACAGTATGTATAGCAAATGGCACCCGGGCTGTAATATATAAATGTGATACCATTAAGGGGAAGCAGCAGGTGTCCATGGCAGAGGGAACTGAGACGAGGCTTAAAGGGGTTATCTCACCATTCTGTTTCACAGAGACAAAAGAAGCTGTCATTCATGTATCCTGTCTCTTTTTGTTCAGGCTGTGGGTGGTTCTATGGCATTGATTAGCATATCAGCTCCATATTCAAAGGTCTTCAAATTACTGACATGAGAGCAGAAGATGTTTATCTAAAGTACAGAGAAGCTTCAGAGCTAAACTAAACAAAAGTAATTAGTCTCCTTTGTTAGATCAGATAACACACAAGCTCTCAAGCTGCCTGCAGTTCTGTGTGCTGACCGTGATGACACATCTGGCTAAGGATAGACAACAGCAGGGAGAGCAGGTTGGTAACTTAGAGAAACCTGAGTGCACTTAGAGCTCATAAAACTACTTATCTCCTCAATAAAGAAAAATAAGCAAAGCAATACATTTGGAAAACATCTTCATTTATCATCCCCTACATGTTGAAAGCTAATCTTTGTAGTGAGACAATCCCTTTAATAGGTTGCTCAGCAATGGAACACTGACTGCATTGAAATACTATTTCAAAGCCTTAAACAAGCAATCAGACTATAACAGCTTTAAAGTGGTTGTCTCAGTACAAAGATTAGCTTTAAACATGTAGGGACCAGTAATTGAAGAACTTTTCCAAGTATATTGCTTTATTTGTTGGCTTTGTTGAGGAGATGAAAGAGATTGGATCAGTTCTGAGTGCACACAGGTTTCTGTAGGTTGCAATCCTGCTCTCCCCTTCTCTCTCTGCTCTGCCTTTTCTGACAGCAAAATTGATGTCACCACTGGTCGGATTGCCAGTAGCTTGAGAATAGTGTGTTATCTCAAACAAGTTATTATTTTCCTATGTTTGATTACTTTGAGCTCTGATTCTCTCTGCACTTATAGGTAAGATCTCCTGCTCTAATGTCAGTGCAATTAGAAGAGCTGTGAATGCAGAGCTAATACACTAATCACAGACCGCACACAAGGACCACGCACAGCCTGACCAGGAAGAGACAGGATGCATGATCTAAAACTCCTTTTGGCTCAGTGAAAAAGGGTGGTGAGACAACCTCTTTAACCCCTTAACGACCCTGGACACATGAGTACGTCCCAGGGCCGCTAAAGGGCTGTGCAGGGGGATCGCTCCGCGACCGACGCCGCTGATCGCCGCTAACACCCGGCAGTAACAGGGTCGGCGGGTGGCGTCGCCCGCTGGTGCTGTTTAACCCATCAGACACCGCGGCAAAAATGGCGTCTGAATGAATGACGATCGGTGCTGCGAACCGTCATCAGGGTGATCGGCATCGCCACAGCATAGCTGCAGCGATCGGACGCGGCAATGGGGAGCCCTGTGAAGGCTCCCGTCACTGCCATGTCCTGGTTTGCCCCACTTCCGGCCGTAGACAGGAAGTGGGGAAACCGCCATCTTGGTACAGTCTAATGCATTGTCTATGCAATGCGTTAGACTGTATTAACAATTGCGCCCCCTAGTGGTCAAGCACCATAGGTGACTCAATGTTAGTGAAAAAAATAAATAAAGTTTTAAATTACAAAAAAAAGTATTAAACGTTCACATCACCCCCCTTTACCCATTTTACAAATAAAATCATTAAAATAATAAAAAAAGTTACACATATTTGGTATCACCGCCTCCAAAAAAGTCAGATCTATAAAAATCTAACATCATTTATCCCGTACGCTGAACACCGTAGAATAAAAAAAATTCCAAATGCCAAAATTGCGTTTTTTGGTCATTTTACGTCACTCAAAAAATGGAATAAAAGTGATCAAAAAAGTCACATGCATTCCAAACTGCTAGCTATAAAAAGTACACTACAGCCCCCAAAAAATGCACCCTCACTGACGTCTGTAGGTGTTAGTACAAAAAAGTTATTGGTTGCACAAAATGGTGCCATGGCGCAAATTTCAATAATAGAAAATGTTTAGAATTTTTTATAGTATCAAAACATAATGAAAACCCTACATGTTTGGTATTGCCGGATGTGTATCAACCTGTGGAATACAGATAACACATTATATTTACCGAAGATTGAACGCCGTAAAAGCAAAACACCCGGAAACATGGCGAAAATATGGTTTTTTTTCACAATTTGTCCCACTTGGAATTTTTTTGCGGTTTCCGAGTATATTCTATAGTACAGTTAATAACACCATTAGAAAGTCCATCTTGTCCCCCAAAATAAAAGCCCTCATATGTCTATGTAGGTGGAAAAAATAAAAAAGTTATGACTCTGGGAAGGCAAGGAGGGAAAAACGAACGTGTCAACAACAAAAAAAAAAAAACGCCGGGTCCTTAAGGGGTTAAGCCACCTAGTAGAAACAAAAACAATTAGTTTTGAAATTTTACAAAATAAGTTACCTAAAAATATTCAAAAAATAATTTTTTTAAATTCTAAAATAGTTTTTTCTTTCAAATAATGAAAAAAATTAATTTCCCTATCGTTCTCAGGCAGCACACAATTGGTTTATCTCCTCCTCTCCCCAACAATTACAGAAGGAAAAAAACAAGCATTAGGTTCAATCAATTAACATAACCCCTCTTCCTCTCACTCCATAAAAGTTCCACTGAAACATGGAACAAAAGATACTTCTAGTTCTCGTTTTAGAACTACGTTATATTCCAAACTGATGGAGCGCAATAATATATCACACAGATCGAGTTATAATGCTCCTCAAGTCTTTTATGGAGTACCAAAAGGGCAATTCACCAGAGCCCGTCGAATTTGCTCAGATGGGTGGAGCTATGATTTTCACATGCTAAAATTAATTCATAAATTTACCGCACCAGGTTATGAGAGAAATAAGTTGACAACATTAGGTTTGGAAATAAAGCCTAAAACAGGGAGGATCTTTTTAGGACAGATAAGAAAAAGAATACAGAACGTTTTACATTTATTACAACAAAAACGACAAACATTCCAATATTATTAAACATGCCATTAATCATCATTGGCATGTATTACAAGCTGATACAAAGTTTGGATACATGTTTAAAGAGAGACCTCGATACATCTTTAGATGAGGTAAATCGTTAGGGTGCTTTCACACGGTGCATTTTTGCCGCGGTTTGTGATGTGTTTTTGTGCAGGAAGGCACAGACATTAATGTTTTACATTGCTGCACAAAAAAACGCATAAAAAGTGTTAAGAATGCGGCAAAAAATGAACCATGTGAAAGCGCCCTTAGATGATATGTTGATACATCCTGACATATACGTTTTGAAAAAAACTAACACCAACTTAAGACACAAACACTGAGAGTAAAAAACATTTTCCATGCATTCCAGGGTCTCCCGCTATTACAATACAGGAACTGTTTCCCATCCTATGCGAGGTACTATTATACCCATAAAAGGATTCCATAGCTGTATTAGTCAAAATGTAATCTACATGATTAAGTGCCTATGCGACAAATGTTATGTAGGGCAAACTGATTGGCAGATCAAGACAAGAATTAGTGAACATAAATCAACAATACGTAATTATAATTTATCAAGCAATGTTATTGGTCCGAAAGAGTCACAAAAAAAGCTTGGAGAAATTGCTTTAGCAAAGCACTTTCATGAGCATCATCAGTAAGTGATCTGCGTTGGTGTGTGCTCCAGGAAGTCTATGTTCGCGATAGCTACCAATATAAATCCAGATTGCTGCAGCGAGAGGCCTTCTGGATTTATAAACTGGAGTCCCTTGCACCTAAAGGTCTCAATGGCGGTTTTATTCTTCGTTGCTTTGTATGAAGTGTTAGGCTATGTTCACACACAGCTGATTCACGCCGTAATTTGCCGGGAACGGATTTCGCCCGCAATTAACGGTGTGTGTAACGGAGGCGGGGGCCCGGCGAATAATGTGGCATGTTCACTTACTCTCCCTGCACGGCGAATTACCGCGAGTGGGGAGAGTAGACGGAATCCATAGTTGCTCTAAGAGAACGTGGAATACCCATAATGACAGGGACATTTCAGCGTATTTGCTTGCGCGCAAGTAACGGCACATAACAAATACGAACTGAAATCTGTCCCCAAAATCAGCCCAGTGAACATAGCTTTTGATTTAAAAACATATGAAGACATACTTAATAATATCAAAGCAAATAAATTTCATCTGCATAACCACCTGTTTGATTGATGAATAGAGTTCAAAAGGGAATGTGAACACAGGCTGCGCATGCTTGAGAAAGGAAATTCATTTCCAAAACGTTGCGGCTGCAGCAAAAGCTATGTGCTTCTCAATTACCAGCTCTACTATAACGTTGCGATATGTTGTATTGAAGCTGTACAGAAAAGCATGTGTGCAAAACGAGCATGCAAGCTATATACTACTGTTGATAATTGTATAATATCGTTCTTTCACACAGCGCAGTTTTTGGATCAGTTTTAAATGTGCTCCAATTAAACTGCCTTTATTCCAACAAGCTTCTTTTTTCAGAATTCTAAATTAGTCAGAAAGGTGTTTTCAAGTAGGAAATCAATTACTGTGATTGGAGGTCTTGTGGATTCACAGCACTAATTATCTATCACTTTCCAAAATATTTTAGATAAGTGAGAAAAGCTTGCTGGTAATAAAGAAAATTGGAGCGCAGTTAAAACTACATCAAAACTGCCCTGTGTGAAAGTGCTCTTGTCACAGACCTGGACGTAGAAGGTGGATCCAATGGACCGCCGCAAGCGATGGTGTAAGCCATGCCAGAAACGAATCTAAGTAGGAGGTTCACGTTTTTTTTGATGTCACGATCCAGAATAATGCTCTCCCGAGGCTCCCAGGACCTCTCTTCGGCCCGAAACCCATCCAGTCAATGAGAAAAAAACGCTTACCTCTGACCGTCATCATATCTAGATCTCCTTTAAACGGAAAGACATCGGTGGGTATCAGGCCTCATGAGCGGGAGGAGCAAGTAACCCGAGAGAAGCGATAATAGGATGACCCGGGTTTTAGCATGGAGACACATGGAAGGATTTCGGGACCCTCATAGTGGGGTGAAGGCAGAGTCTTGTATGCCTACCGGATTAAGCGCATGAGCCACTCTTCCGAATGGACCCAGGAAATCCGGGACCCAGCTTATGCTGGGAACCTTGAACGTATATATTTAGTCGACAACCACACCTTTGTCACCTGGTCAGAAGTTGGCGGAGGTCTTCGCTTTGTCGGCTTTTGCCGTATGGACGATGGAAGCCTGGAGTACGTAATGGTCGTCTGTTCCAGATAGTAGTCAGGATCCTGGACAGCATCCGCCATGGCAGGTGACCTCGAGAGGGGACAGAGAGGGGGGAGTGGGATGAGAGCTGGGTATGTCGCCCATCAGATAATAAAGAAAGGAGGAGCAGCCCAGCAGACTCGTGTCCAAAGAGTTATAGGAAAACTCGCCCAGCAACGAAGCTGGACCAATCGACCTGGCAAGCGGAGACAAAGTGGCGCAGTTACAACCTAAGGGTCTGGTTTACTCAACTCTAATCCTGCCCACTGGACAGGGGGGGTGGTAGGCTGAAGAAAAGTCCAGTTTCATCGTATTGGTTGCAGAGGGAGCGACCAGAATCTGGAGACAATTTAACGCCCCGTACGCCCCGGTCCAACACTATGTGCGCGAGAGGAGCCCATGCAAGCCGAAAGAGATGTAAAAAAATAAATGGGCAAGGCGAATGGGCCTGAGGGTAGACCCGGTAGAGGAAATAAAAGTGGGACATCGTTGAAACCAGTCTGTAACCACCCAGATCACGGTGTTGCCAGAGGAAGGAGTGGACCCGTGATAAAATCCAAGGCCCACATGGGACCAAGGACAGCTGGTATAGGTAGAGAAGTAGCGACCTTCCAGTATGAGACGGGGAGACTTGTTCCGGGCAACGAAGCGCAGGAACCACAACTAACAACATCCTGGGCAAGGCCAGCCCCCAGTAGAAACGAGAGATGAGGAGAAGGACCGTCAGCACTCCTGGGTGCCCCAGCCATAAGGGAAGCCCATGACCCATGACAAATCATCTTCCGAAGAGCTGGACGGACGTATGTTCTTTGCCAGGAGGAATGTCATTTATAGATCTACTGGTGCGCAGAGATGAGCCGATCAGCGAGGGCATAATGTGCCTGGAGTGACTCAACCCCAGTCACAATCCGAGCACTGGAGAGAGCGTAGGTCGGCCTAGAACTTTCGTATTCGCATGCCGAACATGAAATGAGAAAATTAAACCTGGGAGAAGAAGAGAGGACCAACGAGCCTGCGAGGATTTAATCATTGCGCAGTCTGGAGATATAGCAGATTTTATAGTCGGTATAAATGATGACATGGTGGCGAGCCCCCACCAAGAGTTCCCTCCACCATCCCTAGCCACTTGAATGGCCCAATAATTCCCTGTCGCCGATAGAGTAATTCCTTTAGCATAGGACAAAACATTTAGAAGAAAAACCCGCAAGTTAGGGTTTTGCCTTTGGGCCCCTTTCCAGGTAGAAATACGGCCCGCCCCCCATCAAGGGTAGGCCTCTCGACCTCGAGAAAAAATGGATGTTCAGTATCTGGCCGAGAGAGCGACCGGCTCAGACGAATGCACATTGTTAACATAGAGAAAAGGCTTCCCTCCGACCGGCTGGCTGGCCAGTAGTCATTGGATTGACGTTCTTTTATCTTGTCAAAGCCACTATGGGAGACAACCATCGATGACAAATGTGGATAAAATTGCCTATGATAGTAGGCGTACCCCAGGAATCTTGTATGGCTCGGAGACCCACGGGACGCTGCCATTGTAGGGACGGCAGACAACTTCGCGGGGTCCCCTCTGATTAGGCCCTAGTCAGAAATGATGTACCGAGGAATTGTAGTGTCACTTCTGATGAACACAGGCACTACCAAGAATGGCATAGAAGGCGGTTGGCCCTTAGACGTCTGAAGGAAGCCTGTCGTAACGTGAACTTGATGGGACTCAAAGGCTGGTTATAAAACCAGAATGTCGTCAAGAAACACACCACGCATGTGGTACAGGAGTCCAGGAATATGTCATTGACGAATTCATTGGAAGATGGCCGGGGCCAATGCAGTAGCCCGAATTGCATGAGTAGGTTACAACGAAGTGCCCACACCGGGTGTTTTAAACGTCTTCTATTCCATTCTTCGCCCATCACGTATTCCGTATGAGGTTATACGCCCTATCGCAGTCCAGTTTAGTACAGATCTTGGCCTCCTCGTAGATGGTCAAAAATTTCCGTGATCAAGGGCAGGGGATACGGTTCTTTCCCGTGATCGTTGTAATAGGTGAGGCCCTCGATAATCATGCAAGGACGCAGGTGTTCCGTCTTCTTAGCCACGAAGAGAACCCGGCCCCCGCAGGAGAGGGGACTTGCGGATAAACCCCGTCCCTATCCATGAGATTCACCTTGAAATATTAGACATAGCCAAGGACTCAGGTACCGACATGGGGTAAACCCCTGGCCACGGGAGTGAGACTCCCGGGCAGAAATCAATAAGGACAGTCATCAAGTGCATGGGGCTGCAACTTCCACACTTGCTTCTCTGATAAGACATCTGCGAATGCTTGTTATGGTGCAGGAAGGCCCGTCAGAGGCCTTAGACGACCCCGAAGAAGCGGTAATCAACGTGCGCGGGTGCCACCAAACAGCGAGACAGACACTCCCAGAACCCCAACTCAGGACTTCGCCTTTACTGCCAATCGAGCACGGGAGCATGGCGTATGCACCACGGACGACCCAGGAAATTGACGAGAGGAACGGGTTAGTACCGTAGAACTCAAGTCCTCTCCATATGCACACCCCTACATGAAGTACCAGGGCTACAGATCGGACCGATTGGATCCTTGATGAATCTCTCCACTGACATAGGATATGAATAGGGCTTCTCCAGGCGATCACAGGGAGGTTAATGCTGGGACACAGGGCACCAGCGCCAAAGAAAATTCCGGCGGGACCTCGATAGTCCAGTAAAGCAGTAGCATGAAACAGGGAAGCCGGCCCAGGGCCCGACCGAACACGGGCAAAGGTCATGTACGAGGGATAGGGTCTCTCACCTAGTACGCCTTTTCTCTACGTACACTAGGTTCGCCCGTTTCCCGGGCGCAGTAGGGCTCAGTGGACAGGATCCTTTCAGAAATATGACTGCCAGCCACAGTACAGACAAAAAGATTCTCCTCACGTCTTCTGGTTAGCTCTGATGTAGACAGTCGTGCCCTATCCACTTCATGGCTTCCTCTCCGGGCAGGTGTCGATGGGCACCTGAGGCCAGATGAGGAAGAACGAGGGATCTACATGTTCCCGTTCCTGCCGGAATTCCCTCCTTCCTCCTTGTCGTTCCGAGAAACGGATGTCACTCCGAGTTGCCAGGGAGATAAGGAGTCACTCAAGGAAGAACCGGGAGATCCCGGGCAGATAGAGCATCCTGATCGCTGTAGAGGCCCTTTTGAAGGTGGCAGTCAACGCCGCTTCATTCCAAAATAACTCTGGAGCCAAAGTGCGGAAACTTACGGCATAGTCCGCCTACAGATGAGTCCCCTTGGTTCAGTTTAGCAAGGCGGTCTCGGCAGACAAGCCCGGGACGGTTCCTCGCCAAACGCTCCTGACCTCGTGAGGAATGTAGCCAGGTTGGCTGACCGGATCTTCCCTGTCCCAGAGGGTGGTAGCCCAGGCCATTGCTGTCCCGGAGAAGAAGGGCAGATCAACGAACTCCACCTAGACCGTTTCGTAGGAATTGTTGCCAATAAACTCATATTTCAGGGACAATTAGGTGGTGGATCAAAGCCCCTGCAGGCCTATGAGTCCCCCATCGATTTGGTCGGCATAGACAGACGAGTCCGTGGACCAGCTGCCGAAGCCGGAACCGAAGGAGGCTGTGGGGGAGCTGTTGCTGAGCGTGCCATGAACTGGCTGCATCATGGCGGGATAGATGGCTGAGTTTGCTGATGCATGCAGAGCGATCTAGTTTCACTGCTGAGGCCACAATGGCTGTGAGGTCAGCGTCAGACCAGATGGCACCCGCGGGATCCAAGGCCGGATGCTTACTGTCACGGAACCTGGATGGAATGAGGCTCCTACATGGACCGACGCAAAGCGATTGGGTGAAAAGCCACGCCAGGAAACGGAATCTAAGTAGGTCACCGGTTTCACCAGAGCCCGGCTGCAAAGGCGGGATGGACTTGCTGCGACTGGAGTCTACCAGGCGTTACCCCTGAACAGTGACATGCTCGCGGTGGCAGCCAAGGTATAGCGATGGAGTCAGAACGTGCATGTGGCGTGCCTACGTAAGTCCGGGGACAGGCAGGAGGACAGACAAGGCTGCTATGGATTCGTAGTCGTTGACAGGTAGGCAGAAGTTGTCAGGTGGCATTGCGGCAAGGTGCGTGGTTCGAGGAACGGAAGCCAAAGTAATGGTACGGTACAAACACGTAAGTCAGAAACAATGCTTCGGTAACGCTTACTCTATGGCTGAAAATGGCACTAAAGATCCGGCAACCCGCCCCAGAATGGGCAGGCATAAATAGGGGTCAGTGAACCGGCAATCAGCCCAAAAACCGGAGCACTGGCCCCTTAAAATCTCACAGTGCCAGTGTAGCGAGCGCCTTAGGTATGGGACGTGCACGCCGTGGATGCTGAGGCAGCAACAGGAAGCGCGGGCGGCGGGGTGAGTAGAGTGTGGAGCTTGGCCTGTGCGAGTGATTGGTGGTCGGGCGCGGAGCCGAATTGTAATAAGTTTCGTGCGTGACCACTGTTGTGCCTGCGACCCGGACGGGGTTGCGGTCCACCCGGTGACAGCACCTTCATGCCATGCCCCACTGCACAGTTTGCGGACGGTTTATTTCAGACGGTTTTGCGGTCTTGCCAACTGGTCAGGAAAACCGTCGGCGCAAACTTTTACACAGGCCAGCCACGAAAAACATTTGTAACATGTTCATTCTTATGTCTGGTTTTCGGACGGAAATGAACAAGTGAATGGGAAGGGGAAGGTTGCTTTTCTCTACGCATCCGCTGAGAAAAAGCCGTCCACCACTGCCGAGTCACGTGTATAATGGACCCTAAGGTGTCCATATGGTCTAAATTGTACGGACTGTTAAATAACCAAAAAAAATAATTTTATTCAAAAAAAAAATTTTAAATTGGGCCTTTTGTGAATAAACTGGATATTTATCCCATACTTGTGATAAAGAAGATCTTCTCCCCAAAAAGACTCAAGGTCATTCTACAACTCAGTACAACTTCCTGGCTGAAAAGAAATGGCCCTGGATAAAATTTTGCCGACAGCAACCTTGTTTCTTTTTGTACCTTTCCCAAACATTACAGACGAACTTTTGACTATGGAAGGGCACCTTTGGAAAATCAGTGCTGGAAGCTGCTTCTTTATAAACCACACCCTCTTTAATTTGTACTGCTGCATTTTTTATGATGAGGACAGAATATTCTTTGGGTTGTGGACTTTATACATAAAGTACCAGAAAAAAAGAAAATTGGGCCCCCCAGCGGTCCCCAAAAAGAACGCTCACCTAGCCATGAAAGAGGCATATGGCAGATACCTCACTGTACGAAAACGCTACAATGTACAAATTTTACATATATATCCCCCCATATAGCTGCCCCCTGTTTGCAACGTTTTCTCTTTTTATTGCCATTAAAAGAAATATTTTTTGTCTACCAAACCTTTTTTTCACAAATTGTTCCCCTATCCTTTTTTCGTTATGAATTAATCCCCCTTCTCCTACCTTAAGGGATAAAAAATTAACCATCATCTTCTCCCTTAGACTTTTAAAGGGGTTTTTGAAATTCAAGTTCAATAGAACTTCGAACCAAATCAACAAAAGTTTGAGATTCCAAACGAACTAGAACTTTTTACTGTTCGCTCAACCACTATACCAATCATTAATACATGTAGTGCAGAACAGGAAAATGTAGCACCTACACTAGTACTGTTAGAGAGGCAGCTGACTAGATCACAAATCTAAACTGCATAGACCTCAACTAATTACATGTAAGAGCAGTACCAGGACATGTAGTAACCGCACTGTACTGTAGAGAGGGTTTACTTAGACGCCAAGACATCTGCATGCACGCTCGACTAATACTATGTTAAGAGCACAGGTAACAAGACATGTAGCACGCACTGTACTGTAGATGAGGAGCTACTAGACCACCCAATTTATCATAGCTTGCACCTCAACTTATACACGTGTAAGAGCTCAGTACAGGCTATGCGTACTGCCTATGTACTGTAAGAGGGGCGCTATGTCCAGAATCACTCGCATGCACTGCACTGGTACTGTAAGTGGCGGATACAGGACATGTAGTAACCGCATTGTTACTGTAGAGAAGATGCTTAAGGACTGCCAATCACTGCAATGCACCTAGACTAATTCATGTATAGAGCTGTACAGGTACATATAGTACCACACCATTACTTAAGAGAGGCTCATTACTTGGACGCCAATCACTGCATGCACTGCCACTAATAGATGTTAAGAGTCCAGTAAGGACATGCGAGTACTGCTTTGTACTGTTATGAAAAGGCGGGCTTCTAGGGCCTACCAATTACTTACATGCAACTGCACTAATTACGAGGATTTTCAAGATTAAACTAGTTCATGGTAATTTGTTGGAATCTTCGTATATGACTTGAGCGTAGATCATGCATGTCTGTGACATTGTTTGGGGCGGTAGTGGTCAAGATGCAAATGTTACCTGGTAAGACCATTGAATGCTGGAAATATTGTATCATCGAGGCACTGTGGACTTGTACGGAGGCTCTAGGGCCATTGTCATAAGAGTGCATGTTTGGGCCTTCATGCTAATGTTTTCAAAGTTCCACAATGGACTAGTAATTTGTCAAACAGATATAAAGGGCTGCTTATGATGGGCCATTGGACAGCAGGGGGCATTTCTGTTTGTGCTCCAGGAAATGACACTCAGAGTTTTACTTATCTTTATCTTCTCTTTTCAATTTTTAGACTTTAACTGAAACAACAGCGCATGCTCATTACATTGGTCTACGTTTGGGACAAGATAAAGAATTTCAGTAAGTGCTATCTGCTAAATAAATATACCGCTCATGTTATGTTTTCATCATTGAAAGCTTTCAGATGCGCACACACACACATATATATATATATATATATATATATATATATTTATATATTATATATATATATATATATATATATATATATATATACATTCAAAGTCACATCATTTATGATCACTTCCTACTTTCGATGTCAGCAGTATGTAACTCATGAAGGAAGTCATGTGTGGTGAGCTGGCTTGGTGGGTCTATAAGGTGGTTAATGGCTGTCTGCACTCATAGCCTTCTCTGTCTGTCTGATTTATCAGAGTTGCATAAAGGGATGATTATTGGTTTTAGGGACAACTTGTGAATTGTTTGCTTCTGTGGTGAAAGTGTATCGTGAGTGGACAAATAGCACTAATAGGAATAAGAGATATGGGAACTGCGGAACTGAAGAGAGAAGATGCTAAAATTAGTAGTGTTTAGAGCTTACTTTTATCAATTCACCAATTTAAACTTTAAGTAAGTTTATGTTCTGGTTTTGCTGCTTTTCAGAGATACAGCAGATCATCTATCCTGCTTGTTTACAAGTGGTTTCCATGGTTTCTGTCCACTTACATGCTCTTGCCACCAGCCCTCTCCTGCTGAGATAAGACAAAGCTGCTGCAGCACAGAGGTGGTTGCAAATCAAGGAACCCATCTGTAAGCAAGCAGGATATATGTGAGATTTCTGTGAGTGGAATATTGAGAATCCATGTAAATTAGGCTAAGCTTAAATGTCAGACATAGTCCCTTTAGAGTAGATATCCACCCAAGACATATAGGACCTAACTTACCAAAACTGTCCAGCAGTAAGACTGTCTTTACTGCCCGTAGCAACCAGTCAGAGTTCAGCTATCATTTTATATACAAAAAAATATAGGCGAGTCCTGAAAAAAGACTTGACGATTCCAGCGCTCTGAGAAGTGATTCTTTATTGTTTCATAACAGCAGATCCACACAAAATACGATTTCCATATACCCTAATAGAGAATTCTGAGTTAATAGAGTAGAATCTGCTCCTACTGCCCAGAGAGTACAGTGATTATAAAGATCGTCTCCTGCTCTGGAGGACCTGTTTGTACTGCATTACACAGTCACAATGATTTAAAAATCCCACATGTAATACTTAGTTTCCCCTATGGTGGCGCTGCACACTTACTGCCAGTTGTCCCCACAAATCACAGCTAATTGCTGGCTATCCTGTGATCAGATTATCGTCTAGAAGACATTCTAACAAGTAGGGATTTTCCAAAGCGCAGAATCTCTTTAACCCTTTCCTGACGGATGGTCATTATAATATGGCTCTAATTTTTTTTCCTGTTTGCCTTCTGAAAGCCATAACTTTTTTATTTTTCCACCTACATAGACACATGGGGACTTTTTGTGGGACAAGATGTACTTTCTAATGGTGTTATTCATATTACCATAGACGGCAAAAAAAATTCTAAGTGGGGCAAAATGTGAAAAAAAAAATGTACTTGCTCCATGTTTGTGGGAGTTTCTTTTTTTACGGAGTTCATTCTTCAGTAAAAATTATGTGTTAACTGTATTCTACAGGTTGATACGCATCCGGCAATACCTAACACGTAGGGTTTCCATTATGTTTTGGTACCGTAAAAACATTCCAAACTTTTTCAATTTTTGAAATAACTTTTTTGTACTAACGCCTATGGACGTCAGTGAGGCGGCATTTTTTGCGGGCTGAAGTTACTGCTAGCAGTTTGGAAAGCGTGCAACTTTTTTAATCACTTTTTTTTCCAATTTTTATGGGATGTGAAGTTACAAAAAAAACGGAAAAATTATGTTTTATTTTTATGGATCGGACTTTTTTGGACGTGGCGATACCAAATATGTGTAACTTTTTTTTTTTAATTTGTAAAACGGCAAACGGGGGGGAATTTGAACTTTTTTTTACACTTTAAACCTGTTTTTTACTTGGACTTTGAGTCCCGCTAGGGTGCTTCACCACTAGGGGGCGTGATTGTTAATACAACCTAATACATTGCATAGACAATGCATTAGGATGTGCCAAGATGGCGGTTTCCCCACTTCCTGCCTGGGGCCGGAAGTGGGGAAATTTAAAACATGGCAGCAATGGAGGCTCTGATCATAGTGAAGGTCGGTGCCCGGCGCAGTTTTTCATTCATTTAGATGCCGCGGCCATCTTTACCGTGGCGTCTAAGGGGTTAAACAGCACGGGCTGGCGGCGTCCACTCCCCCCCCCCCTTTGCGCTGTAACCGCCGGGTCTTAGCTGCAATTATCCACTAACACCTGGCGGCTGTGTAGCGGGATCGCAGGCGATCCCACTTCAAAGGCGCTTACCAGCATCAGGACGTATGGATACATCCTATGTCTGTAAGGGGTTAACA
Source organism: Phyllomedusa bahiana (assembly GCA_025379985.1). NCBI lineage: Eukaryota > Metazoa > Chordata > Amphibia > Anura > Hylidae > Phyllomedusa > Phyllomedusa bahiana. The sequence goes on from JAODAL010012637.1 coordinate 62,000, forward strand.
CAGAGCCTCTCTGGTCCAAGGGATGAGTCTGGTATTACAGTTCAGCTTCTCTCCTCTATCATATAACCCTATATATCACAGAACTCAGCTTCTCTCCTCTATCATATAACCCTATTAATATGGAGAATAAGATATATCCCAGTCTTGTTTGTGCAGTGTCCAAATTATAAATTAACTCAAGAATGTATGTGCACATACATTGTTGAAAGAACAAGAGACATTTTTCAAAATGTTGGTGCAGGCTTTCTCCTTTATTATAAGTTTTCATAAGCTTTCAGTGGTAGGAGTACACTTATTCAAAACAGATATAGTATATCTTTATTGGATAATACAATACAAACATTATCTAAGTAACACATTTTCATTATTATTCATTATAGTAACAATCCGCTCATTAACAATCATTAATTATAATTTTTTATTGGTCACCTCCTTAGTAATCAAAACACGCCTCTAATTATTATTAAGCGCTGGTTAGTATGTAGGACACAATCATTCTGAGATATCTGAAGGTCAGTGGTTCTACTGCACAGGACAGAATAGCACGGCTTGTGGTTTTATCTCTGACCTCCTTCTTCTAAATATCGAACACTCTGCGTTAGAATATGTCCTTCACAAGCCAATAACAAGAATAATGATACTTATAAGGAGACAAATTCTGCGAAAAGCTGGGTTTCTTCAACAATAAAGGAAGGGCACAGAAGAAAAGATAAGGTTAGCTATAACGTGAAGAAAAAGTACTGTTCATTAAAAACTGCAAACTTTTAATCACCTTTATGGAACTATACAATTTATGAAAGAATATCCATATCACTATATATCAAAGGGCTCAGCTCCTCTTGTATATTATTTATCTCCATACATCACAGAGCTCAGCTTCTCTCTTCTATCATATAACCCTATATATCACAGAGCTCAGCTTCTCTCTTCTATCATATAACCCTATATATCACAGAGCTCAGCTCCTCTCCCTCTATCATATAACCCTATATATCACAGAGCTCAGCTCCTCTCCACTATCATAGAACCCTATATATCACTGAGCTCCGCTTCTCTCCTCTATCATATAACCCTATATATCACAGAGCTCAGCTTCTCTCCTCTATCATATAACCCTATATTATTGCAAAAAGAGGGACCGGAATGTCCTTTGCTTGTAAGAGAAAAAAGGCGCTTGGGATAAATTAAAAAAGCCAATAAAATTAACTTGGACTATTGACAAATTATGTAAAAACAAGTTATAAAAAAATAAACTCACGCGTTTCTCACATCTCGTCGTGTGCTTCTTCAGGAGCACGCAAAGAGGCGTGAGAAACGCGTTGAGTTCATGATTTTATAACTTGTTTTACATAATTTGCCAACAAATATGGACATAGTTTATAAAACTGTATAGTCCTCTTCTCTATCATACAGTGGGTACGGAAAGTATTCAGACCCTTTTAAATTTTTCACTCTTTGTTTCATTGCAGCCATTTGGTAAGATCCAAAAAGTTAATTTTTTTGCTCATTACTGTACACTCTGCAGCCCATTTTGAATGAAAAAAAAAATAGAAATGTAGATATTTTTACTAATATATTAAACAAGAAAAACTGAAATCCGACATGGTCTTAAGTATTCAGACCCTTTGCTCAGTATCGAGTAGAAGCACCCCTTTGATCTAGTACAGCCATGAGACTTCTTGAAAATTTTTCCTTGCAGATCCTCTCCAGTTCTGAAGCCACTGCTTTGTTATTTTAGCTGTGTGCTTAGGGTCATTGTCTTGTTGGAAGAAGAACCTTCGGCCCAGTCTGAGGTCCAGAGCGTCTGGAAGAGGTTTTCATCCAGGATATCTCTGTACTTGGCCGCATTCATCTTTCTTTCAATTACAACCAGTCGTCCTGTCCCTGCAGCTGATAAACACCCCCAAAGCATGATGCTGCCACCACCATGTGTCACTGCTGCGATGGTATTGGGCAGGTGATGAACAGGGCCTGGTTTTCTCCACCGCTTACAATTAACAACAAAAAGTTCAATCTTCGTCTCATCAGACCACAGAATCTTATTTCTCATAGTCTGGGAGTCCTTCATGTGTTTTTGTCAAACTGTATGCGGCTTTCATATGTCTTGCACTGAGAAGAGGCTTCCGTTGGCCGCACTCTGCCATAAAACCCCGACTGGTGGAGGCTGCAGTGACAGTTGACTTTGTGGAACTTTCTCCCATCTCCCTGCTGCATCTCTGGAGCTCAGCCACAGTGATCTTGGCTTTCTTCTTTACCTCTCTCACCAAGGCTCTTCTCCCACGATTGCTTAGTTTGGCTGGACGGCCCGGTCGAGGAAGAGTTGTGGTTATCCCAAACTTCTTCCATTTAAGCATTATGGAGGCCACTGTGCTCTTAGGAACCTTGATAATGCCTTGACCTTTTGTTACCTTGGCCAGGTCTGTACCTTACCACAATTTTGTCTCTGAGCTCCTTGGGCAGTTCCTTAGACCTCATGATTCTCATGTGCTCTGACATACACTGTGAGCTTTGAGGTCCTATATAGACAGGTGTGTGCCTTTCCTAATCAAGTCCAATCAATTTAATTAAATACAGCTGGACTCCAATGAAGTAGTAGAACCATCTTAAGGAGGATCAGAAGGAAATGGACAGCATGTAAGTTAAATATGAGTGTCAAAACAAAGGGTCTGAATACTTATGACTAGTGATAAGCAAACCCTAAAAATTTGAACGCCATTAAAGTCAATGGGAGAAGATGTTCAGGTTAATTTTAATACCTATACAGGTGAGAAGCAGGAATTAGCATCCAGAAGAGTAAACTGAATACGTGGAACAACTTTCAAGAAGAACATTTGGCTCTAAGAGTGACAGAAAAAGATTGAGAGGCTAAAATACTAAGTTCCTTTCAATGGCTAGCTGAAAAGATGAGGGCAGCATAGCTATAGGAGGTGCAGTGGTAGCAGCTGCTAAGGGGCCCTTTTGACACATAAGAAGACACCGGTATTGGAAATGGCAAATTGTTACTGGCAGGAGCCTCATTTCACTTTTTGCACCAGTGCCCAAGAACATTTGATTTATGTGGTGGCAGCAATAATATCCCAATGGGGAACATAGAGGTTCAGCTGGCAGGGCTGTAGTTATAGGGGGTGCAGTGGTAACCAGGGCTGCCATCAGTTATCTATTAACCGTTTTAGCGCCCCATGCAGCTAAAACAAACCTACCCATTATTAGTTCCTATTTTGTTAACATATCAGTGGGACCATTTTTGATTAGGGCCCCTGACAGGAGTACTGCCCTATTGGCACTCCTGCCAGTTACCATGTGCCATTTCCAATACTGATGTTTTCTTATGTGTCAAAGGGGCTTTTGGGACACCTCAGGATGCAGGGCCCCGTAGTGGCTGCTGCCGCCATGGATGCCAATAGGGCAGTATGAGCAGTACTCCTGTCAGAGGCCCTAATCAAAAAGTGTCCCACTGATATCTTAAAAATAGGAACTAGTAATGGGTGGGAGTCCCATTTGATTTGGCTGTATGGGGCCCTCAAATGGTTAATAAATGACTTATGGAAGACTGACTGATGATGGACTGATGTTAATAGATGACTGATAGAATGTGTATTTCACATTGTCAAGAAGACGTGCTACAGTTTACGCCTCACCTCTCTTCTATAAAGTCCAGATCTGTGGAGCACATGACTAAAATTGTTCTGTGGACAGATTGTTCCACCTAAGCTGTATATCTGAAGCTACTCCATAGTGACCAAACTATACTCCTTCCATTTACAGATGATGGATTGGGCTAGTTTTAAAAACCTTAACCTACAATATACTTTGCCACAACTTTATTCCTGAGCTTTCCTTGTTTTTAATAATGCTGTTTATTCACTAATTTTCTCTAACAAACCTCTGGGGCCTTCACTACAGCTGTAGTTATACTGACAATAAATTGTACACAAATGTACTTTATTTACTAATTGGGGGATTTCTAAATGTAATTGGTCACAGTGGATTTTTTTCAGAGGTATCAGAGTACATGGGGCTGAAAATACATGCATGCCACACTTTTCAGTTTTTAATTAGCAAAACTGTGGAAAAGTGCATATTTTTTATTTACACAAATAATTGCTACTTTGCATTGCTCTATCACATAAAATAAATACACAAAGGGGTTCACTGCTTCAGCCAGGATCAAAAGACCAGCAGCCGGAAGTGAAGGAGAGCATCCAGGAGGCAAGTATGATTTTATCTTCTATTTTTACTCATACCCCGATGGACCAACACACATTGACCGGTCCAGGAACACCCCTTTAAGTTTGTGACTGCAACGTTTAAAAATGAGAAACAGTTCAAGGGTATGACGACTTTTGCAACCTACTGTATATATCACTGTATAATAAATCTGAATAACATAGGTAAAGAAGTCTCAGAAAAGTGTGAAAAAAACATAAAATCACCTTTACTACTGTAAAGCAATGATGAGGTCCAGCAGAAATAAACACATAAAACAATAATATGAGTAAAGACTGAGGTATTCCAAAAATTACAAACAAATAAATCCCTATAAGCACCTAGATATCAAGAAGAATCTCACAAAGAAGTGACCACAATATCACAAATAATGAAGATATATGAATAAATGCAAAATTCTAATAAAGCCAAAACGGAAATAGGAAAAAGAAATAATGGGAGTAATGGGGATAAATGGCTCCAAGGTTGTGGACATAAAAAAAACCTACTGTCAATTTGTGTGGGTGGAAGGAAATTGTTCACTTTTGTCTTGTAAAATAGATCAAGAAGAGTGGCCACCAAGAAATCACTGTTAATTTTGATTACCTTTAAGTAATGTAGCATCCAAGCACTCATGTGTGAGATGCTGCCGGGATCTCCCAAGCCTCGGGGTCGAGGGGCACTAACCAGATTTTCCTCCTCCTCCTGTTATCTGTGCCAGCCTCTTACCACTGAAGGGTAATCGGTGCCGGAGGGGTCCACCCCTGCCTCTACATCTTCCTCTACTTCCTCATCCTGACCATCATAGAGCCCTGGATAGCCTCATGCGCTTTACTCTGTGAGCTGAACTGCTGTCCTACACCTGTCCTGGACCTAGAACCACCACCTAAAGAAGACCTATACAATTGGGAAACAGTCAGGCCTTCTACATCCTCCAGCGAGTAAGACTCTGTGTCCGCCACTCTGTGTCCACCTCCTCCTCCATCACTGCTGGGACCTGCTGCCACAGAGTGTTTAACGCTTGTTCCAGTAAAAATATGACCACAATGGTCATGCTGACAATGCCATCGTCCTAGCATAGATCCTTCACCTGCTTCCACTCTCTATGGCTCAACACCCCAAGCTCCGCAACACTGCTAGTCAGGCCATGTAACATTGCATACTGCATAATGGCATTATGCTGCTGCCACAATCTCTGGAGCATGTGGAGGGTGGAATTCCAGCGTGTTGCTACATCACATATCAGACGGTTGACGGTGAAGCCCAGATGGCACTGCAACGCTGGAAGTCGTGCCGAAGCAGGGTGCGAATGCTGGAGGTGTGAGCTAAGACCTTGAGCCTTCCTCAGCAGACAGTCAATACCCGGGTAGCGCTTGAGAAATTACTGCACAACCAGGTTCATGACGTGTGCCAGGCAAGGGATGTGCTTAAGTCTACCTCTTCTAAGGACAGCAAGGAGATTTCTCCTGTTGTCGCACACCACCTTGCATGGCGCCAGTTTCTTAGCACTCAGCCACTGGTCAGTCTGAGTGTGCAGAGCCATCCACAGCTCTCCAAGACAAATTAATTTGAGAACGGCCTGGTTTCTCTTGGCACGTGATACTACCCATTGAGTTTGGGGATCTGGACTCTGCATCATTCCTGCAGTGTGGAAAAGTGTCGGCCGAGACCCATCAAAGGCACTGTCATCCACCACACTCACCCTGTAAGCAGTGAGTGAGATATAACCCCCTTGACCGTGCTTACTAGTCCATGTGTCTGTAGTCAGATGGACTTTGGTGGACGCAGATGCAGCCAAAGCGCTTGAGATCTTTTCTGCAGGGTGTCTGGCCAGGGCAGGGACAGCTTTTGTGGCAAAGAAATGCCTGCTCGGCCTCTGCAATTGGTGGCATGCCAGGGCCATGACGTGGTGGAACCCCCAGGTGGAAAGGCAACATTTCCAAGGCCAACAGCCTGGCAAAAGCAACATACAGGCTTTTGGCTTCTGAATGGTTAGAGTGAAAGCATTTGTTCTACTCCCACACCTAGTATACAGAAGGCTGGCTGCCGGACTGGCCACTGTATGGCGTGCAGGTCACACTGGTGGAAGGGGAGGGTGTAAGCTGTGTTGCTGGTGGTGGGATTCAGCTGACAGTGTCTGGGACTGGGCATAGTGCTTGCTCATGCTGCTCCGGCACATCGGCCGAGGACTGCTTGGGCTTGGAAGTGGTGGAGGAGAAGGAGGCAGAAGATGTCACGATGGTTGGAAGCCCAGGAACTGTGTGGCCTTTTTTCTCCAAGTGACTCTATCACAGCAATTTATGCTTTACATGCATGTGCCTGTTCATGCTGGTGGTGCTTAAATTCTTTATATTCTTTCCTCGACTGACGTGTTGAAAGCAAATCTGGCATATGATGTTAGTCAGTGAATCTTGATTGAAAAAGGTCCAGGCTTCACAGGTCCTGGACCTTTTCGACTGTGAAAACCTGGTACCGGTGTTCTCGCTGCCACCACTGACCATGGCTGGTGGTGTAATGTCAGCAGACTTGTGTGACCGCCCTATCCCTTTCCGAGGCCGGACCCGTACTGACACTACCCCATTATCATCCTCCTCCACTGATGATGTACTCGCCAGCTGCTGCTCAAAAGACCACGTTGGATCCGCAATGTCGTCATCATCACAGGTGACTTCCTCTTCCTGACAGTCTACATCCTCAAGGTGCGGGCTAGAAGCCACAGACTGCGAAGCACCGCTGACTGCTCGATATTTCTGCCAAGGGACCAGCTTCTTTCTCCTCCTCTTAAGGCATCAGTGATTGGCATCCGAGCAGACAAAATCATCCTCTTTGGCCTCTTGATCTTTTGAAATGCCTTCTGACCCCAACTGCATTGTGTCATCACAGAGGTCTTTAGAATATGGATTATCTAGAGTGGTCTGTATATTGGGTGACATCTGGTCCGTGTTTGCTTCAGGTTGGACCAATGATGATAATGACGACATTTGTGGCTGTGACTGAGAGGAAGAGGAAGTAAAACCGCTGGATGAAGGGTTTGTTAACCACTGGAGAACAGATTGGCGACACTCTTCAGTACTGAGATTTAAAGGGAACCTAACAAACGATGACAGGTCTGATGGTCCTGCGACTGACGATGTGCTCGCTTGTGCGTTGTCCAGAGCACTGGAAGGCGTGCCTTTTCTCATACCTCTAACTCCACGTCCTACACCCCTATTTGCTCGCTTAACACCTCCAGTTCTCTCCGTGTTCAAAAAGCTAAATATTAAAAAGGTAAAGATTTGGTAACAGTTTGTTACCCCCCAACACTGGACAAATTAACTTTTCGTCAATCCAAATAATTTGCAGCAAGAAAACAGTATTTGAAACAAATTTATTTCTATATGAGACTTGCTAACTGTGTCTTCTGCTAGCTTACCACAAAAAGCAAAAAGAACTTTTGGAAAAACTCCATAAATTTTACCAGCAACCATATTTGAAAACATTTCTTTCTATAGGAGATTTGCTAATGGTGTTTTCTGCAATAGCTGTTCCCACAAAACAGCAAAAAAGAACTTTTGGGCACTCAATAACATTTTTACCAAGCACCCAGTAATTGAAACAGATTTCTTTCTATAATAGATTTGCTAACAGTGTCCTTTGCAAAACAGCAAAAATGAACTTTTGGGCACTCAGAATAAAGATGCAGCCAACAATACAAAATTCCCTAAGTATTGCAGTCTATGATTCCCTAAGCTTGCTGTCCTCCCCTAAGTTATCTAACTAGCAGCTTTTCCTGTCTAAAATTGCCAATAAATCATGTGCCTGCATGCAGTCAAGCAAGCAGACAGAGTGCAGTCCATCCAGTACAGAGAGTGAGTTGTAAATGGCGTTCACCAGGAAACACAGTGAAATACATATAACAGGGTCATGTGATTTTAGCAGTCAATGAGATCCCTGCATCTCAGTGATGACATTTTTGACACTCCTCTGTGCTCTGGATGGGCGGCAAAAGTGCAGGAAGCAGCTAAAGATGAAACTATAAATGGCACGTCGAGCGCGCATGTCGAAAGCGAACTTTACTTGAATGAACAGTAAAAAGCTCGGTTCAGCTCGAGTTCTAAAAAATCGACTTGACCTTAACTTTTTTCGAATGGTTCGATCAACAATATTTATGACCATGTGATATTTCAGTTTTTCTTGTGTAACAAATTTTCAAAAATCTACAATTGTTTTTTTCTTTCAAGATGGGGTGGGGGGGGGGGGCAGAGTGTACATTAATGAGCAAAAAAATGAACTTTTTTGATCTTACCAAATGGCTGCAATGAAACAAGGAGTGAAAAATTTAAAGGGGTCTGAATACTTTCCGTATCACAGAGCTCAGCTCCTCTCCTATATCATAGAACCCTATATATCACAGAGCTCAGCTTCTCTCCTCTATCATATAACCCTATATATCACAGAGCTCAGCTTCTCTCCTCTATCATAGAACCCTATATATCACAGAGCTCAGCTCCTGTCCTATATCATATAACCCTTTATATCACAGAGCTCTGCTTCTCTCCTCTATCATATAACCGTGTATATCATAGAGCTCAGCTTTTCTCCTCCATTATATAACCCTATGTCACAGAGCTCAGCTTCTCTCCTCCATTATATAACCCTATGTCACAGAGCTCAGCTTCTCTCCTCTATCATATAACCCTATATATCACAGAATTTAGTTTCCCTCCCTTGATCCTATACTGCTCTCAGATAGGGCAGCATATACCACCTGACAGGTTCCCTTTAAGCATGTGTAATACACTTTAGCGTGATCTTAACAGCAGTATTTGTTTGTCATTAGGTGGATGGATGGTTCCCCAGTTGACTTTGTTGCCTGGGCAGTAAATCAGCCTGACTTTGCCAATAACGATGAGTCTTGCGCTGTGATGAAGAGATATCTAGGTATGGCCTAAACCTATAACAACATTTCTATGTCTTAGCCCAAAATGATGGGAGTCCGTGACATTAACAATACAGAATCGGCATACTTTAGGAGAGAAATAATAGACTTTCAAACCATTTTTTTGCAAACTGCATTTTCTAATTGTTTAACACATACCATCAAGGATGCATGTACCATGGAGATAGATCATTTGATTGCTATAGGAGAAAGAACCTAGACCAGGTTGGAAATATGTGTTGTGATCCTCATTTTATTGGTCCCTAAAAGACTATGAGTAATTCATTCAAGAATCATGAAAAGATGATGGGAGTAATCAGTACATGGGTGTAGTAGTGTTAGGGCCAGGACAACGGGTAGGCAGAGGTAAGTGGCCACCTAGGGTGAGTAACTCTGCCTATCAGTAAGGAGGTACAAGTATTTAGCGGATGCTGGCAGTTCGTTACAGCCAGTATCTGCCTTTAGTTGCAGATACTGGTTGTAACTAATTGGTTTCGTTTCCAAATCATCCAGCAGGAACGGGCATTAGGGTGCTGTGCATTAGGTCAGGGATTTAAATTTTTCCTGTGAAAGGGGAGCAGAAAGGGTGTAGTATGTCCTATTTGCATAGGGCTTCAGAATGCCTTGTCCCAACCCTGAGTTGTGTTAGTGAGTGCTATGGGGCGTCTCTAAACTCTCTGGTCACCCCTGTACCTCATTACTGTATATCAGGAACAGAACTATAAGTTGCATGTACAGTTGGAAGGGCATGTGGGGCTTTTGTTGTCCATTGAACAGTATTCAATAAAACATGTTTTTTTCCTAACTAAAGTGGGAATAAAGATGGCACAAAATAATTCAAATTAGGTGATGTTCACACAGAGTAAAATTTAAGCTTGGAATCCACAAGGATTCTGTCGTTGAAAACCGTGTTGGCTGACACCATTTTTTGCTAAAGTACATGCTTATTGTATGAGAATTGAAATGCGTTTTTTGGATTTGATTTTACAGGTGGTCTGTAGTCAGAGTAAAATTCTTGCCTATTGGTTTAGGGTGTGGATTCATATTAAAAACCACATGCAATGCATGTACAAATGTTGTGGACGCTTATTGCATGTGTATTTTCTGTTGAGGTCAATAGAAAGTATTTTCTTTCAATTTTCAATGAGGATTTCTAATCCCTGTGGAATCAGACTAGAAATCTTTGTTGTGTGGACAGAGCCTTAAAATGTACTAGTTCATTATACCTGATTCATTTCACAATATATTCTTACAGGGTCAAAGATCTATTTTCCTAAAAAAGAGCTAAATATCTCATTTATGCAACCATAGAGCTCTAGACCTGTTCGCATGTATCAAATTCAACATTGAATTCTTTGTGGAAATCCGCATTAAACTCCGCAACAGACTTCATTTTATGTTTAGTTGTGGTGTTTCCCCAATTCTGTTTCCATGTGATGCTGCATTTTGGGTCTACTGTGAAAAAAAAAAACAGCTGATAAAATTTCCACAAATTCGGCATGGAAAAGCTGAGGAATAGCCCCACTGAGTGACAGTATGGCTAATTTTCCTGAAATTTAGCAGCACATCGGCAGAACGAATCCAATATCAGCTTTGGATTTCTTCCGCAGAAATATGGAGTTAAGAGTGTCGTGTGAACATCCCATAATTATCTATTCAGATTTTTATAGAGCGCCTTTAGCTAATGTGTCAATTTTTAATATGATTTCATTTTTTACAGGAGTTTGGCAGGATGTAAATTGTGGTCATTCTGAAGCATTTATCTGTGAAAGGACAAACAGTTCCATTCATGCAACGTTTGCCCCAACTATTCCTGCACCAGATGGTGGATGCCCATCAGATTGGCTTTTTTTTGGTCAAATGGTAATTCTTATAACATGAGTCTAATATTGTTAATACTGGGTATTATTTCAGAATATATAACATACTACTGTAGTATCTCATGTATCCATCCTTCAATGTAGACTGTAGTGAACTGTCATATACACACTATTCTCCTGATCTAGAACCAAGACAATATATGAAATGTTTAAGATGTATCCATGTAGTTTGGGTAAGGCTTAGATGGCTGCTACATTTTCTAAATACTTTGTATTATATCTTACTAGGGAAAATGCTTTTTTTCTTAACTTTCCAGGCTCCTTTTCTCCTTCTCCATCTCCTAGACTCATCATTCATGCTGAAAAATCTGTTAAAAGGGAAGGCTTTCAACAGACTATGATCAGATTACATGCTTCCCATAGTCATCTATGGAAAAGAGAGGGGGAAGGAGGAAAAATATCAAATAGGAGGTATTAGTTGATACAGTAGCTACGGTACGCAAGCCCCGGAAAGGCTCCTCATTTCTCGCGAGTCCCTACACTATTCAAAAATAAAACCACAGAAAAAATGGTACATAAATTACTAGAAAATAGGAAATTACTAGAAGCCTGCTGCATGGATTAAGTGTATCTCTCAGCCATTGAGCTGTAAGTGTAGCTTTGTAGTTTTCTAGTAATTTATGTCCCATTTTTTCTGTGGTTTGATTCATAAACAATACTACACACAACCGTTTAAGTACACTTTAAAGGTGTTTTCCCACTATAGACATGTATCACCCTCTCACTGATGGCACCCTATAGGCAATGAAATATGGGCCCTGAGTCCACCATTCTTCTTCACTGTACTTGGAGGCGCCTTGGAAGGAGCAGTGGGTAAACTTTCACATTGATGCTACATTCAAAGTCTATGGGTGTGATAAAGATAGGCGTGTGCTGTGTTCAGCTATCTGAATTTCTGGTAATTGATGTATGTTGGCAAATTTCTTTATGTACATAGGAAAGGAACCCAAAGGTTAACTTACATATTATATACAGTAATACCTTGTGGCTTTATTGCTCTATTTAGGTTATAGTATACATTATGTGGCTCAGTATATTACAGATTTACATAAAAAACTATAACAATATTCTGTTAATATATTTCAGTGTTATGCAATATTTGGAACAGGAAAAGATGAAGGGATTCACTGGGATAATGCCAGGCGTGCATGTCAGACCTTAGGAGGAAATTTGGTGACCATAAGTAATGATCTGGTGCAATGTAAGTAATGTATAGACTTTTAATACTGTATTTTCCACTGTCATATTGTTATAAATACCCCCTGTAGAGCTCTAATTACTGAATATCTTAAAGGGCAATATAACAATTACTAGGTGAGGCCATCTATGGTTGATCGGTGAGATCCGGGCCCACACTATCATCATAATAAAGTGAGAACTATGGCCCCTTCATTGCTCAGCTGCATGGTTCTGTAACTCAACCCTGTGGTAGTGACTGATAGGATATGTACGTGGGTATAACTATAGCCATAGCAGCCATAGCGATTGCTATGAGGCCCAGAGGTTGCGGGGCCCGCTCAGGTACAAGAACATTGTTGCTTTCTGTAGAGAACAAGTAGTTGGTGGCTTTCTCCAGCTTTACTATGTGGGTTCCCTGATATATGGCAGTATTATTTTAACCTTTGAATTCTAGTAACATCCCTGGATATGTAGATGGCTGTATTAGTAGCACTGGGTACATAAAAAGGCTGATATCATTAGATGTTAATATGAGGCAAATAAACCACTATATTGCAATCATTTGGATACACAATAACCCAAACAGTTCTGCATTATATTCTGAATATGATAAAATGTGTGATTATACTGTCTATGTACATCCTCTTGACTTTGAATGAAGCATTAGAGCACATGCTTGACCACCTTGCCATTCAAACTTGGGTCTCTGATAGTGTTCCTAGGGGTCCTAACATTGGGTTTGCGAGCGATCACACATTTATCACCAGTAGGTGATAAATGTCTCTTGTGGGAAACCTCTGTAAACCATAGCTTCATAGCCCACCATGGATAATCATATGGGCTCAGTGAGCACCCTGTCATCACTCAGTGGGTGTGCTTTGAAGCCAGGCTCAACTCAGGAACACTCCCCTGTAGTGTGTGTGACCTGAGCAGAGAACAATCTGGCTGCATTCACTTTTCCAGCCTGTAGTTTGTAAGTGAATAGAAGTAATAACATTAGAGTAACTACAGGGGAGGGGGAACTGTGTGTTTATCTTTCAGTCCTTCTGACAAAACGTATTAATGGGAGCAGAGGACAGCAGTTCAGAGCTGGGTTTTGTGTGCTGCTGTCATGAAAATGATGACTATAGCTCTGTACAGTTTACATAGTGACTCATAAGTCCTGAACATCATCATTATTGTGACAGCAAATACAGGGCTGGGTTAATTATACACTAATGTCAGCACAAAGTCTAGCAATGACAACTGTTGAGGGAAGTCCTAGATTGCAGTGCAGTCTGGGACTTGTAGGAAAGAGATGCTGGAGAACTAATGACACTTCTACAAGCAGGAAATTTCACTGCAAAAAGTGGGTCATATGATAGATGAATAAGGAGGCAAGAGAAAAGAAAAGAGACACATGAAGGTGGTGGAATATCTTTACTCTTCAATATAAATGCTGTTTATAGTGTTCTTTGAAATCTTTAACTCCTTTAAACGACATCTTGTGTTTCATGTTGTGTGTTCAGAGTTTACTCTTTTATTTTAACTAACTAAATTCACAAGAGCATTCAGTTCCACTTCCGTTTCTTTTTCTGTATTTTTTCTTCTGTTGCCATGGGATTGTGGCTCCCAATCACAACCACCTTCCACTGGATGGACATGGGCTAACACCTTTTGTTAGCCCCTGCTATACAGGCTGGTTTAAGAAACCTGTGAATAACAATCAGGATTGTTGCAGAAAATTGGTCTAGGGTTACAAGATTGTGTCTAAACTTTGTGACTCTACTACATTAATCGTATTTTGTATTCCAGCTTTTTTGATGTCTAACCTATTAAATGTTAAAATGGATGTATGGATCGGATTACATGACAAGAATTATGACAGTAGGTTTGTTTGGACTGATGAAAGTGGATTGTATTACACAAACTGGGCCAAAGGTTGGCCACATATGTACAGAAACCGGCCTGTAAGTAACTTTATGAGTTTATACATTTTCGATAAAACACTATTTATTAGAGGAGTGTTCCCACCACAGAATTTTATGCCATATTGATAAGATATGCCTTCACATCTAATAGGTGTGGGTATTATCTTCATTTAATTTGTCTTCAATGGAAAACCACAAAAAGAATTGTCATAAAGCCAAATTGGATATAATTCCACACCGAACATAAAAAAGGGGGTGGACAAAAGTATTGGCACTGTTTGAAAAATCATGTGATGCTTCTCTAATTTGTATAATTAACAGCACCTGTAACTTACCTGTGGCACCGAACAGGTGTTGGCAATGACTAAATCCCACTTGCAGCCAACTGACATTAAAGTTGACTCAACCTCTGTCAACCTCTGTCCTGTGTACTTGTGTTACCAAATTGAGCATGGAGAAAAGAAATAAGACCAAATAACTGTCTGAGGACTTGAGAATCCAAATTTTGAGGAAGCATGAGCAATCTCAAGGCTACAAGTCCATCTCCAAAGACCTGAATGTTCCTGTGTCAACCATGCGCAGTGTCATCGAGAAGTGTAAAGCACATGGCACTGTGGCTAACCTCCCTAGATGTAAAGCCCATGGCACTGTGGCTAACCTCCCTAGATGTAAAGCCCATGGCACTGTGGCTAATCTCCCTAGATGTGGACGGAAAAGAAAAATTTACAAGATATTTCAATGCAAGATTGTGCGGATGGTGGATAAAGAACCTCGACTAACATCCAAATTAGTTCCAGCTGCCCTGCAGTCCGAGGGTACAACAGTGTCAACCCGTACCATCCTTCGGCGCCTGAATGAAAAGGGATTGTATGGGAGGATACCCAGGAAGACGCCCCTTCTTACCCCGAGACATAAAAAAGCCAGGCGGGAGTTTGCCAAAACTTACCTGAGAAAGCCTAAAACGTTTTGGAAGATTGTTCTCTGGTCAGATGAGAAAAGTAGCGCTTTTTGGGAAAGGCATCAACATAGCGTTTACAGGAAAAAAAAAAAAAAGAGGCATTCAAAGAAAAGAACACGGTCCCTACAGTCAAACATGGCGGAGGTTCCCTGATGTTTTGGGGTTGCTTTGCTGCCTCTGGCACTGGATTGCTTGACCGTGTGCATGGCATTATAAAGTCTGAAGACTACCAACAAATTTTGCAGCATAATGTAGGGCCCAGTGTGAGAAAGCTGGGTCTCCCTCCGAAGGTCATGGGTCTTCCAGCAGGACAATGACCCAAAACACACTTCAAAAAGCACAAGAAAATGGTTTGAGAGAAAGCACTGGAGACGTCTAAAGTGGCCAGCAATGAGTCCAGACCTGAATCCCATAAAACACCTGTGGAGAGATCTCAAAATGGCCGTTTGGAGAAGGCGCCCTTCAAATCTCAGGGACCTGGAGCAGTTTGCCAAAGAAGAATGGTCTAAAATTCCAGCAGAGCATTGTAAGAAACTCATGATGGTTACCGGAAGCGGTTGTTCGCCGTTCTTTTGGCTAACGGGTGTGCTACCAAGTATTAGGCTGAGGATGCCAATACTTTTGTCCGGCCCATTTTTGGAGTGATTTGATGTGACTCATTCTCTTTTGGGTTTTTTTCATTGCAAGCAAAATAAATGAATATATTAATACCAAAGAATTTGTGATTGCAAATCATTTTCAGGAAGAAACTGAGTATTATCTGACAGAATTGCAGGGGTGCCAATACTTTTGGCCACCACTGTACATTATTACTGTGTTTGCTCTCGGCGATGGGACAATCTTTTTCTTCTTGAATATTGGAAAATTACAACCTGTCCTCACATTCCCTAATAGCTCAATGTGTTATTAGGCTGATTCCCAAGCGAAAGGTCACTGGTTTGAGCAGCCATGAAGATTTTTAAGAAAAGAGAAACCACATAATCCAGCTCATCGATAGCGTCTCTTGGTCAAGAAAATTGCCAAACTGCATCATGTGAGGCCCTGACAGCGGGAAGAATATGAAATTAAGTCTATCCATCCATTCAAAAGTCAAGAGGTGGACGCCCAGACAAAATATCGGAGTAAACAAGTCGGCTCATTACAAGGTCTTTCAGTTCTGACGCTGCAGACACGGCTGTGGAGGTGGCTCGTATGCTTCGTGGGAGTGAGATCACAGATGTCCATGCAAGCACCATGCAACACACAAAGAAAGCTGAAGAAGCCTCAACTTAAATCTAGTCATAAGAAGCATTGGCTCGAGTTTGCAAAAAAGTGCGAAAAATGGAAGATTAGAAACAGGTGATTTGAAGCAATGAGATGAAGGTCTATAGACCGGGCTCTGATGGGGGCAAATGGGTCTGGAAGAATCAAGGGAAAGGGGGCTAATGGATCGAGAAATTGAAGAAACTGTCAAGTACGATGGAGGAAGCCTGATGATATGGTGTTTCACAGCCAAAGACATTGGATACTTAACCAGGATCGATGTTGATCTCAATGTTGAGCTATATACAAATATACGCAAGTACTATGGCATGAATAGGACAACATAGTTTTCCAACAGGACAACAACCCCAAGCATACGTCAAGGTTGGAGAAGGAATGGTTCAATGACACTGAGGTAGAGTTGCTGTATTGGCCTCCACAGCCCCAGATTTCAACCCAAATGAACACTTGTGGGTAGAGTTGAAAAAAAAAGCTGTATTCGCAGCCAAGTGATTCGACCAGTATGCACCAACATTGGGAACGTGTAGAAGAGACCTGGGATCCAGAACATGCCCAAAGGATTCAGTCAGTGTTGAAAGCCAAAAGGTGGATTTAACAAATGCTAACAAAATAATAAAAATGAAACTTTAAATTTTTAGGAGCAAAACAGTAACAGTAGGAGCAGAATTAACATGCTAAATAGTTGCAGGTCAAAGTTATGTATGAGAGCCAAGATGATTGTCTATAAAATGATGGGAGTCTCAAGCTGAAAACTATAGTGGATGGTGAGATGTGGAGCCTGAAAGTCACAAGGTCAAAACATTGTTATCCTTTTTCTTGTCGATGTAAAATATATTTATAGGATACGACTTTAGAACACAAAAAACTTTAATAAATTGTAAATATGAAGTGGAAAATTTTGCTGAAATCTGGTCATTCTTTTTGCTATGGGAGCGGAGTCTTTTCCATGCGGTAACGCTTTGCCTGCTCCATGCCATCAATTACACTCCTCATGAGGCTGAAGGTATGGGAGCAGTAGCCCTGGCAAGACCCAATTTCTCTTGCTCTTAGCACCATATTGAACTAACTGTACCAATTTATTATATATATTGGGAGTCGGAGTCGGTCCATTTTATAACGACTCCAGCTTTGACTCCGACTCCTGCAAAATGGGCACTGACTCCGACTCCACAGCCCTGCTGGGAAGGTTCTTTATCTCTACAAGGCCGCAGGAGATTCGGGACAAAAAGGAAGGAGCCACTAGGCGGCTACACTGAACCACCAGGTACCCTGGAGTGACTAAGCTTTGAGCGACGTCAAAAAACTCGGGTAGTACAGGTAGATAGGTTAAAGAGGGCCTCTCCATGATTGTGCGATTGCTGGTGTGGCTGGAAGCCGATGTGCTGACATCCCAGGGGAATCTCAAGCTAAACTGCAGGAGAACCAAGTAAAGCCTCAAAGACCCGGAAAACCGTGGTGTTGTGTCCAGTTCCTCCAGCGCTGGGGCCCTCCAGGGTTCCCCAATGTGCCTCTCCCCGCAATACTAAAAGAACCTAGGGATACCAAGGTAACCTGGAGGCGAGGGTGGTTGTTTCTGGCAATGGGTTGGCGCAGTCGGGGCACCGCCATATTTACCCCGTACCTCACCCTGCTGTGATATTGTATGGTGAGTGTTTTGGTCAAGATACAATGTCCCAGGAAAAATCATTGTATGTTGGAAATATTGTATCCTGAGTCCACTGTAACCTGAGGGACTACTGTAACTATGTAGAAATTACTAGTACCGTACTAGAGGAATGGAGGAAGAACACCAAGAAAAGGAGAAGGGAAGGGCTAGATATGGTAAGAAGTGCAGCATGACATTCTGAATTATTTTCCAGCAGGAAAACATCTTAAAGCCACACATGAATTACAGGCTGTGTCCACAATTGCAGCAATTTGTTTTTTATTTTCAGTTCTTAAATGCATCTATGGGGCCATTCACATGGCTTTATACACTGTGTCTGTGGCATCTGTTGGGGGACCAGGAAAAAAGGTCCCCGATGGATATTACAACATAGGCACTAGCCCCATAGAGATCAATAGAGGGAACATAGTTCTATTTGTGGCTACATTTGCTCTATTTGCTGGCAGTGGCACACAAAGGTACGGTGTATTATACCGTTGCATCCCGCAAACAAAGCATATATCACTGGCTAATAGACCAAAAATAGTGCACATCAAATACAGTGGGTACGTAAAGTATTCAGACTCCTTTAAATTGTTCACTCTTTCTTTCATTGCAGCCATTTGGTAAGATCCAAAAAAGTTAATTTTTTTGCTCATTAATGTACAGTCTGCACCCCAACTTGAAAGAAAAAAAAAACAGAAATGTAGATATTTTTGCAAATTTATTAAACAAGAAAAACTGAAATATCACATGGTCTTAAGTATTCAGACCCTTTGCTGTGACACTCCTATTTAACTCACACTCTATCCATTTCCTTCTGATCCTCCTTGAGATGGTTCTACTCCTTCATTGGAGTCCAGCTGTGTTTAATTAAACTGATTGGACTTGATTAGGAGAGGCACACACCTGTCTATATAAGACAGCTCAGAGTACATGTCAGAGCACATGAGAATCATGAGGTCTAAGGAACTGCCCAATGAGCTCAGAGACAGAATTGTGGCAAGGCACAGATCTGGCCAAGGTTATAAAAGAATTTCTGCAGCACTCAAGGTTCCTAAGAAAACAGTGGCCTCCATAATCCTTACATTGAAGAAGTTTGGGATGACCACAACTCTTAATCGTGGGAGAAGAGGCTTGGTGAGAGAGGTAAAGAAGAACCCCAAGATCACTGTGGCTGAGCTCCAGAGATGCAGTAGGGAGATGGGAGAAAGTTCCACAAAGTCAACTGCAGCCCTCCACCAATCAGGGCTTTATGGCAGAGTGCGGCCGACGGAAGCCTCTCCTCAGTGCAAGACATATGAAAGCCGCATACAGTTTGCAAAAAAACACATGAAGAACTCCCAAACTATGAGAAATAAGATTCTCTGGTCTGATGAGATGAAGATTGAACTTTTTGGTGTTGTAAGCGGTGTGTGTGGAGAAAACCAGGTAATGCTCATCACCTGTCCAATACAATCCCAACAGTGAAACATGGTGGTGGCAGCATCATGCTATGGGGGTGTTTTTCAGCTGTAGGGACAGGACTACTGGTTGCAATTGGAGGAAAGATGGATGCGGCCAAGTACAGAGAGATCCTGGATAAAAACCTCTTCTAGAGTGCTCTGGACCTCAGACTGGGCCAAAGGTTCATCTTCCACCAAGACAATGAACCTAAGCACACAGCTAAAAGAACAAAGCACTGGCTTCAGAACAACTCGGTGACCATTATTGACTGGCCCAGCCAGAGCCCTGACCTAAACCCAATTGAGCATCTCTGGAGAGACTTGAAAATGGCTGTCCACCATGTTCACCATCCAACCTGAGGGAACTGGAGAGGATCTGCAAGGAAGAATGGCAGAGGATCCCCAAATCCAGGTGTGAAAAACTTGTTGCATCCTTCCCAAGACTCATGGCTGTAGTAGCTCAAAATGGTGCTTCTACTCAACACGGAAAAAGGGTCTAAATACTTATCATGTGATATTTCAGTTTTTCTTGTTTAATAAATTTGCAAAAAATATCTACATTGCAAAAATATCTACATTTCTGTTTTTTTCTTTATAGATGTGGGGGGTGCAGAGTGTACAATAATAAGCCAAAAAATGAACTTTTTGGATCTTACCAAATGGCTGCAATGAAACAAGGAGTGAAAAATTTAAAGGAGTCTGAATACTTTCCGTACCCACTGTAGGTTTACGTTTGCTGTGTTGATCTCTATGGGGCAGCAGTGGTTATGTCACAGTATCTGTCAGGGTACCATTTACCATGATACCTCAACAGATACCACAGATATAGTGTATTACACAATGTGATTGGCCCCTTAAATAAAAACGAGGCATTATGCGTCTAGGGCTTGTTTACAGTTCTATCCATATCCATAGTAACAGAAAGCAAAATAACCCCATGTAGTCAGATCCTGCAGTCATTTTCCTTTCTATCTGTCTTAAACGTCTCACCAATACATTTTTGGTAGATTAGATAGAGGGAAGATTGGCTGCAAGGTTTGTTTGCTGCCTGTTGCCACAGAGATACATTGGTCTCTCTCTACATGTAAGATATACATAAATATGAATTATCCATAAAAGTGATTTAAGAGGGAATATATCTATATTAAACTTATACTGTATAGTTAATTGTAAATGGAGAATTTATAAGTATCACTGACTGGCCTGGGAATTGTTTCTATAGTTAAAGGAGTTGTCTCCCTTCAGAGTTTCAGAGAAGGCATGAATGAAATACTCTGTCACTTCCTGGTTCAGACTGACTCATTTGCATACAGCTCCATGCTTGTACAGCTCAGTGCTGTGCTGTGCTTTCAGATGCTAATTAGATCAGATTAGCTTCTCAAATACTAACAGGACTTCTTATCTGATCCCCAAAACAAAAGCCCTAATTACAGTTCTGTTTATTTTACATAAATCAAGCTTTTTACTGCTGAGCAGCACAGGACACTGCCACTACCTGTGTGATGACATCACTCACTGTTATCTCATTGAACAAACAGCAAGGGGAGAATTGTTTACAGGTTGGTTACTGAGGGAACTGAAATAGCCAGGGAGGTCATAAATTCACTTGTATCTCCTTAGGGAAAACAGAGGAACAAAGCAATATATTTGGAAAATGTCTTTATTTTGTGTTCCCTACAATTTGAAAGCTATTTTTTGTTGCGAGACCACCCCTTTAACTACAAGTGGTTAAATCAAGCAGGATGTATACAGGAGGGTCATTGCCTTAGACAATTGGAGTGATCTGCCTTCATATGCAGGATGTACACAGAAGGCTTATTGCCTTTAGAACTAATTTTCCCAGGTGAACAGGATGCAATCAGTGGGGTTTATTGATGAAGAGTGCCCATACTTCATTGGCAGGTGTCTACTGTATAATTTGCCCACAGGAGGAAAAGGGCCCTGAACGGGAGGGACACACAAAAAACCCTAGAATTTTTTAAATTACCCCCAAACTGATAAAAGGAAAAGAGACTGTTTCCCCCTTAATGGGGGGGAAAATTGAGATCAAAGGGGAAAATTTACAAATACCCAAATTTTGGGATGACAAGGGGCAAAAAAGGGGACCACTCTTGGGAAAGACCTTTTGGGGAAGGGAAGGGGAAAGCGCCCCGGGCCCGGGGCCCCCCAACCCCAAAAAGGGGGGCGGGGCCCAAAAACCCGGGCACAGGGGGGCCAGCGTTAGGGGCGCCCGCCGGGGGGGAAAAGGGGGGTTAGGGAGGCGAAGGGGACGGCCAAAGGCCCGCCTTTTCCCCCACAGAGCAGGGGCGCGGCACAGGCGGGAAAAGGGTTTCCCCCCGTGCTCCCGCCTCTGCTTTTGAAAGGGCCCGGATCCCAAAATTTTTAGTTGCGGCGGTGCCGGGCCGGGCATCCCAGGGTAAACGACGGGCCTCGGGCCCGCGGGGCAGGGGGTTTTTTCACTCCCCGGGGGGGCAGTGCGAGTGGGCCGGGTGGTGCGGCGGCGGGTTCCGGCCAAGAGGAATGCACACTGGGGGTAGGGGGCAGGAAAGGGCTCGCCCCCCAAAAACGGCGAGCCCCTGATTGCACCCCCCGAATCCGCCACCCCCCGGACCCCCGGGGGACCCTCCAGGGCACCTGCCGGGTCGCGGGCAAAGGGGCCCGGCAGGAAAGGTCGGGGAGGGATTTTTATTACGCCCGGGGGGGGGCCCTGGGGGGGCAGTGACCCGGGCGGGGCACCCTTTTCCCTTTTTGGGCCCCTGCTGCCCCCAAAAAGGAAACATCAGTTTAGATCAGTGGTGCCCCGGGGCCCCCGGGGGTGAGGGGCCCGGCCAAGGATACCAAACTCGACTTCACCGCTTAAAGGGCCCTTTTTCCCACTTTGGGATGGGAAAGAGAGTGGTCTTTACGGGGCGGGGGGGCTGGCCTGATGGGTTCAGGGGGACGAAGGGGCCTGTTTCAACCCCGGGCGAGCGGGGGAAACCCCCACCCGGGTTTTTCCAGAGACCGTGCCCCGGGTGGGGGTCCTCCCCAATCCGGGTTTTGGGGGCCTTGACCCGGTCCCCCCGGGCTGTTTTGGGTCGAAAAGGGAATTTCCCCCGGACAGTCGATCAAGGATCCAGGGCAAACGGCGGGTTGGGTTCAAAAGCACCCACCAGCCTGGTGAGTGTTTGTCTATGCCCGTTTTCTTTTCCCGGGCCGTTTTTTGCGGGCGCTGGGGGAGCGCGGTGGGCTCGGGGCTGCGGCGTCAGGCTCGGGCGGAGCGGCCGGAGGTGGTCCCTGGGGAACCGGGAAGTTAGCGCCGGCGTGGGGGAAATTTTTGGGCCCAACCCTTCGAGGATGGGGAATCTGGGGCATCCACTTCTCCCCAGTGGGGGTTTTCCCCCGGGGGGGGGCAGCGGGGGTGGATTTTGGGGCCGGGGGTCTGTGGGGTCTGGGCCCGGGGGGGTACTTTTTTTCCTTTTCCCAGAGGGAAACAAGGAACCAAACGGGGGGGTTGGGTTTGGATGAAAAGGCGAAAAGGCGAAGTTTACTAGTTTTTTGGGGGCCTTTTTGGGGGCCCCTTTTAAAGGGAGAAAGGGAGAAGTTTCGGAAGAACATTACGCAGATCTTCCCCCTTTTTAAAACCCCTTTGGAGAAATTTAACCTTGATAAAGGAAAGAAAACAAAAGGGCGCAGATGGAGGCCCCTTTCCCCGCCCCTTTTCCTAAACCTGGTTTGGGGGCAAGGGGGTTCACCCCTTTTTTGGGCAAAACCCCCTTTTTTTTTTTGGGGGAAAAGCCCCGGGGAAAACTTTTTCCGGCTTTTTCCCCCGCTATTTGGGGATTTTCCAAATTGCGGGGGGTTGGCCTTATAGGGGCTTAATTGGCGGGGATCCGGTGTTAAGGTTTTACCGGAGGCCAGTTTCTTTCCGGAAAGGCCGTGGGTCCGGGATTTTACAACTGGGGAAACCAAAAAATTTAAAAGGAAACCTTTGCCCTGGGGCCCCTTAAGGTAATGGCCCCGGGACAAAAATTCACGGGTTTGCCAGGGGGGGTGGGCTCGTCCAGCCTGGGGGGGGGGGGGCCCCTTCTGTGAGGGGGCCCTTTTGGGGTCCCCCAAGGTTTTTAGGAAAAAAGGGGGGTATGCTGGCATTTTAAAAAGTGGGCCAATGAAAATTTGGGCTCCCCTTCCCCGGTTTAAACACCAGTTTTCCTTTTTTTTAACCCCCCCCCCCGGTTACTATTGTTTTCAAAAGGGGCGGGGAAAAGGGGGGTTCTTCGGGTGGACAAGGGGGTAAAGCCGGTAAAGGCTGCACAAAATGGTCCCTTTTCTGGCAAATTTTCCGGAAAGGGGGGCGGGGGGCAGTTTTTTGACGGGGGGTTTTGCTCAGGGGTTAAAGGAAAACCTCCCCCCGGGGCATAACCCCCTTTCTCAGTGGGGAAACTTGAGTTTGGGCTCAAAACATCCTTCAGGGGTGGGGGAGAAATTTGGAAAAGGGGGGTTGGCCTTGGGGCGGATTAGGAAAGGCCCCTTTGATTGCCCGCCGTTAGACAATTGGTGGGGGTGGGCCCTTTGGGGGGGTGGGGGGGGGGGGGGGGAAAAAAAGAACCAACAAGTTTGCTCATCACATTTGTCCTTTCCTAAGGGTCCCCTCGTAAAATGAAGGGTTGGGCGCCGGATTGTTTGGGGGCTTTAAAAGAAAAAAAAAAAAAACTGGGTTTGTTGTGCGCGGGGCTTTGGGTTTGGGTGTCACGGGTCGGGTTCACTAATGGCAAGACAAAAACATCGAACCCGGTTTTTCCGGTTGTTTTCCGGGTTTTCACCCCGGACAGTTTGCGTTTTTTTTTGGGTTTTCCTGGGAGGGAAGTTCTATGTTATCGGGCCCTTCCTTTGGGTTTTCCCTTATCATTTCCTATTTTGAGGCTTTTAGTAAGTTTTTTTGGGAATTTGGGGGTTTCGGGACGTGTCCGGGTTTTGGGTTCCATCATCCATTACCTTGATGATTTCTTCTGCTTGGGGGCCCCGGCGGGGGGGGGGCTGCTGTTTGCGGGGCCTTGCTTCAGGCTATGATTTGGGGGGCGAGGGGCTTTTGGGGTGCCGTTGGCGGTGGATAAGAGGGAAAACTTTGGGGACCCCTTTGAGTTTTTTGGGAATCCTTTATCGATTCGATTCGGGTGGGTGCCGATTGCCAAAAGACAAGCGGATTGGGGGCAGAAAGGGGGGGTGCGGGGGGAGCACAACAAATTTCGAAAATTTAGCTGCAAAAAATTTAAAAATCGTTTTTGGGGAAGCCAATTTTGCTTTTCCGGTTTATCCGATGGGAAAGGGTTTTTTTTCAGGGGGTTGGCGAGTGCAAAGGGGGGGAAATTTATAGGGGCCCCCCTCAATTTTTTACGACTCACCAGGGATCACCCGGGGGTGACTGGGGTGGGGGGGAAGTTTCCCTTTTGGGCCCAAATATAATGGGCGTTCCCCTTTTATTTGGAGGGGGAGGTCTAACGGGGAATAGACCCTTTTTTAAAAGGAAAGGGGGGCGGGGGAGCACGGGGTTTGGGGGGGATTTGGGGGAAATGATGGGGTGCGGCTCTTTGGCCGGGGTCGGGAGGGAGTTGCCGGGGGATTCGAAATCTTTGGGATTTTTTTGACTTTTTTCCCCAAATTTTGGTGGCCATGGGAAATTTTTGGGGGAACGGTTTAGGAATCGGGGAAAGGGGGCGGGTTTTTTTTGGGGAAAATCTGGGGGTGGTACAAGCTATTTAAAAAATTGTCTGCCTCTCCCCATCCCCGGTTTTTCCCGGCCTGTAAAGGCGCTGGTGTTTTAAGTTTTTGTCTTTTTAAAATTTTTGGGTGGGGGGGCGGAACATGTTTCCAGGGGTTTCCGAATGCAGTGGTTGATTCCTCTTTCGATTTCAGTGGGACCGTTTTTTTTGGACGGTTTTTGGCCGGGCCGGGGGGAAGTTGGGGGGGATGTCCTCATCATCTCTGGACCGTGGCCTTCGAGAACCGGAGCCTGATTCGGGCCTCTTTTGGCAGGTGGGACCTGGGGGGCTTTTTTTAGCACCGGGGGGTTTTTTGGGCCGGGAGTTGGGGGTTTTCAACTGGGGGACCTTGGGTTTTTTAAGAGGACAGGTTGGGGCTTTAATGTCCTTCCCTACCACTTTCCGGGCAGATGTCTGGTTTGGGGGCCCCGATGTCAAAAAATAATTCAAAGGGTTTTGGGCCCTTTGGGTTTTTGGATTCGGGAAACTTCGGG
This sequence comes from Phyllomedusa bahiana, assembly GCA_025379985.1. NCBI lineage: Eukaryota > Metazoa > Chordata > Amphibia > Anura > Hylidae > Phyllomedusa > Phyllomedusa bahiana. Next base: position 87,636 of record JAODAL010012637.1, read on the forward strand.
ATTTTACAAAAGATTTTGTGGGTTTTTGCGGCGTTGAGGGGTTTAAAAGCCCAAAGGGGGGTAAATGTTTTGGGATTTGGGGGCCCCCCGAGGGGTTTTTAGTTTCGAGGGGGGTTTGGGGGCCCAAACTGAATCGGTTTGGGGCTTCTAGTTTTTGAGACGGGATTGTTCAAGTTTGCCTTTTTATTGCGTTTTTTTGGGGGTCTAAGGGGGGGGGGAACTGGTGTAAAACCCCAGTCCCGGGCGGGGATGTGGGGGATTGCAGTTGGCGGGTGTTGTGGAGCGGGAGGGTGCGGTGCATTTTTGCATTCACAGGTCGAAAACTGACCAGTTGGGAAAAGGCAAGCTGGTGGTTTTACATCGGGTCCCGGGCGCCTTGATGTGCCCGGGGGTATTTTCTAGGGCTTTTCGGGGTCGCGGGGGGCCCAAACAGGGGCTTCTATGCCATGCAACGGGTTTTTTTTGTCGCGGGTTTCCCGTCCCAACCCTTTTTTCCGGCGCTGTGTTGGGAAACATTGGGCTGGGCCCCCCTCTGCTTTTTCTCCAAAATTCGGGGGCCAAAAATCGGGGGGAGCTAAACCCAGGCTGCAAGCTGGGGCCTAGTTGGACGTGGGGGCAAGGAAAAGGGGAAAGGGAGCGGGGCAGGTTTTCCCTCTTTAAAATCCCCCCGCAAACCCGGTGCCAAGGGGGGTGGGGCCCGGGTTTTTGGGGGGCAGGGGGGAGGGGGTTTTCGGGCCGTTTGATTCGGCAATTTGTTGTTACCTTCTTCTGTTTATTTTTCAGTGCGTTCCCCTCCTCCCCGGTCTGGATTCCTCGGGGGATTTCCTACGTGCACGGGTTTCGGAACGGGCCCGCTGGGGAGACCCAACGGGGGGAATCAATTTTGGGTTTTCCGAGGAGTGGTTGGGGGCGGTCCCGAAAGGCTCGGGGGGCGAGGGTGCTTTTTTTTAAAGGGGTGGGGGCCTGAGGTTTTTCGGTTGCTTTCATTGGACAGGGGCCGGATATTTTTATCCACATGCGGGAGGGAAAAGTTTAGGGTCCGGGGTTTGTCCAGGGGCTAAAGTTTGGGGCCCTCAAGTACATTTGTTTGGGGGTTAAAGGTCTACCTTTCAAAACATTGTGATTGTTGGCCGATATAGGGTTTTCCAAACATCAGTGGGGGGGTGGCGCGGGGGTTTTGGGTGGTTTTAAAGGGGAATAAAGGGGGGTGGCCGGGGTTCGGGGCCCCCAATGGTGGGGGTTTTTTTCCCCGCATCTTGAATTGGAGTTTGGGGGAGGGGGGAATTTTTGGAGGGCCGATTGGGGTCACCTAACGGCAGTTGGGTTTTGTTTGTGGGGCCCCTTTGGGTTTTAAAAAGGGATCGGAGGGCGATCGGTTTTGGGGTCTTCCCCGGGATGACTAAGGGGGGCATGGCATGCTCCCGGGGGGGGCGGCCGGGGGTTTTTGGAGTTTGGGGGGGAGGAAAATTGGGGGTGAGGGGGTCATTCGGGGGGGACCCCCCTCTTTGGGGGTTTTAAAAAGTGGGACACGGCCTGGCGAAGGTGGGGCTTTTCCGGCTGGACACTTGGGAGCAAGTTGGCTGAGCCATCTGTATGGCTTTTGGCTCCGGCCAGTGGAAATGCAGCTGGGGTAGTGGGTTTTTTTTTCCCTTAGTGATTTGGTCGCCAGGTGGGTTTGGTCCAAGGACCTCTGCCTCATAGGTGGCGGGTGTTTTTGTATTGGTTTACCAAGGGTTGGTTGGTCTTTTGGTTTGTTTGGGGGACGGAGCTAACGGGTGGCAGTTGCTGGGGATTAAAATTTTTGGTTATAAATATAAATTAGGGTACTGTTATGTACATGATAATGCTATTTTATAGTATTTTTTGAAAAGTTATTTATGTTTGTATTTTTTTAAAATAAAACGGCTGCTGTGGCCTTTTTTACCCAAATTTGGTTTCTGTGGATTTTTGGAAGGGGCCACGAGTATCAAGGGGGATGGAATGAAAAGGTCAAGGGGTAAGTTGTTTGGGGGCCCTGGAACAAAGCCAAAGGTTTTTTCCAGGGTCAACTACGCCCGGCCCGGCCCCCCACCCCCAATAGGGGGGCGCGGCCATGCCCGCACACTGGGGCCAGGTTTGTACGCCCTCCGGGGGGAGGTGGGGTTAGGGGAGGGGGAATGAGGCCAGGGTTGGGTCCGCCTTTCCCCCCAGAGAGCATTCGCAGCAGAGGCGGGAATCCCCCCGCCCTCCCTGTTTGGGTTGGGAAAAAAAGGAAGTATTGTTTTGGGGGGTTGCCCCGGAATTCGGCCTTTTGGGGCGCGGGGTTTTTGGGGAGTTGGAGGGGAGATTGGTGAGGAGTCATTCGGGGGTGTGACTCCCTCCGGGGCGGAAAAAGGGGAACGGCCTGGCGAAGGTGGGGTCTTCCAGGTGGTACCCCTGGGAGCGAAAGTTGGCTACCATCATGTATGGCTTTTGGACCTCCAGCCAGTGGAATGGGGCTGGGGGTTTTTGGGGTTTTTTTCCCTTGGGGGATTTGGCCCCGGGTCGGTTTTGGCTCCAGGCCCTCTTCCCGTAGGGGGCGGGTATGTTCGGTTTGGGTTTACCAATGGTTGATTGGTCTTTGGTTGTTTGGGGACGGAGCACCTGGGGGACAGTTACGGGGGAAATTGAAATTGGTTATAAATATATATTACGGTACTGTTATTCATATAATGTTATTTTTATATTTTAAAAAATGTTTTTTATGTTTGTATTTTGTTAATAAAAGACGCTGTGGGCAAATTTTATCCAATTGTTGTTGTGGTATTTTTTGGGAGGGGCCACGAGCATTTTAAGGGGGGATGGAGATGAAAAGGCCCAAGGGGGTAAGTTTTTGGTGGCATGGAACGAAGCCATTAGTGTTCCCAGGGTCATGTTTTAGGAAGCTCTCAAGGCACTCCAGAAGGAACCTTTTTCCAGACTGGTAGATATATTCATACATCTCCATATATGAAAATTTTTGTTTTTGTTTTGTTTCCATTTGGATATAATTTTTTGCAATTCCTGTTTTTGGTTGCGTTTTTTCCCCAGAGTGGTTTTGTAAAGGGTTTATATTTTGGTTAATATATGTTTTTCCCTGTGTTTGGGGTTTATATTTATAACCGTGATTGTGTATTTTTTTTATTTTTTTTTCCCCTTGTACCCCTTTTCATTCGGATAATATATAATCTTTTTTAATACTTTTTTTTGGGCTGTTTTATTTTGTGACCTTGCCTTTAGAACCTGGTGAGAATATTGTGTTGTTCATATTAATTTTTCTTGGATATTAATATTTTAAAATAATTAATTTTTCTTCATACAGAAGCGTAGAGAAAAAGGGGGCCACATTATGAAAACTGTCTGGGGGTAAAAAATTCCTTTTCCCCCATCAACCAATCAAAAACCCCCCTTTCATTTTTCCAAAGAAATTAAACATTTTTTTTCCACTTATTTCCCGAGGAGGATGCCCTTTCCCTGTTAAACAGAAAAATTTGGGGTAAATTCCAACTTAAAAGTTTTTTGAAAACCCAGGAAAAAGGGCAGCTCTTTAGGAAATTTAAAAATAGAAAAATCCCGGCCCAAATGGCATACACCCACGTGTCCTAAATAGTTAAGTGTTTCCCAGATAGGGCCCCTATTTTTAAAATTTTTTCATGGACTGTCTAATAAGGGGGTTTTCCCCCGGGGATTGGCCTAGCAAATTTGTCCCAATATTAAAAAAGGGGGTCAAAAAGTATCCGGGAAAACTAAGGCCAGTAAGCTTAACCTTGTTGGGGTAAAATGTTTAAGGTTTTCTCAGAGATGTATCCGGGAGTATCTCACGAAAAATAATTTATAACCCGTTCCCAGATGGGTCATAAAGGGATCGGTCCGTCAGACTAATCTCTCGCTTCTATAGGAAGTCAGTGCTGACTGGTTGGGGTGGGGCACGGGTTCATAATCATTTTTTTCAAAGATTTGTACGGTGCCCATAAAAGGTTGGTAAATAAAATGAGAATGCTTGGACTGGGGAAAATTGTTGCAAGGGGGAAATAACTGGCTCACGATAGAAAACAAAGGTAGTAATTAACGTACATATCAGACTGGATCGCTGTTATATGGGTACCAAAAGGGGCAGTTTTGGGGGCCCCTATCCTCTTAAAAAATTTTATTAATGTTTTTAACAAGGGAATCACAGTAGAATTCGATTTTTGGCGACGATACAAACCTTAAAGTAACCCAACCAAAAAGGGATAATATGTTATTAAAAAGGGATCTGGATAATTGGGGCCTGGGCGGGGAAATGGCAAATAGGTTTAACCGAAAATGCAAGGTTATCCCAATGGGGAAGAAAAAAATCCTTTACATATTACAGTTAAATGGAAAAACACGGGGTAAAAGTGAATGGAGAAGGACTTGGGGGACAGAAAAATTAATTGTAGAGCCAGTGTCAGGCAGCACCAAAAGCAAATAGTCATGGGGTGCTTAAAAAGGGGGCATAGATGCAATGATGGAACATTTTCTCCCTTATAAAATCACTGGAACCCCACAGGATATTGGTTTCAGTTTTGGGCACCATGCACAGGAAAGAAATTGTAGAGCTTTAACAGGGACAAAGGGAGGCAACAAAAAATAAAAAAAAGGACTGGGTGGGCTACAGTACACAGAAAAATTGCAAGATTAGGGTTTTTATTTAGGAAAAGAAGGCTTCGGGGGGACATAATAAATATGTTTTAAAAACACAAAAGGCAATATAGAGATTTTCCCAAGATTTATTTATACACAGGGCTGAATCTAGAACAAGGGGGGTCCTTTTTGTCTTTAGGGCGAAAGTTTTTTTACATAAAATAGAAAGGGTTCTTTACTGTAAAGGTGAGACTATGGAATTCTCTGCCTTGGGATTTCATGGTGAATTAATAACCGGTTCAAAAAGGGTTTTTGGAGCATTTCTGGACGTAATAAACAAGTTTAGGGGGATTCAGGAAGGGTCATTGCCGGGATTTTTCTGATTGCCAGTTGGAGCAGGAAAGGGGTTTTTCCCAAAAAGAGGACAATTGGCTTCTACCTCATTGGGTTTTTTTCCTTCCTCTGGGTCAACACCTTACACAAAGGCGAATAGATGGCGTTTGTCTTTTTTTAGCCTTACAAACTATGAAACTATATGAAATGGAAGGGGCACTCCGATTGGTTGCTATGTAATTTTAGACCTAGACTGTTTTCATATATGTGGCCCAAAGGGTCACAGGTATGAAAACTGTCTAAATATAGCGTGAGGTATACCTTGAATAGAATATTTTTGGTGGTACATTCAAGAACTGGTCTGTTCGAAAATTTAACATCAAAAGACAGCTCGAAAGAAAGCCCCTTCTACATGTCATCCATGATGTTTTTAACATCAGCTATTTGAGACTTGCTTAAATTTTAATTGTAGTGAAATTGGAAAATTAAAATGTGAAAAGGGGCCATGGTTTTAGGTGGGACCCTTTTTATGGGTACTTTTTTCTATTTTAAAATTTTTACAAAATCAAAAATTCCCGTCGTTTTCAAACGTATCACAAATTCTCAATATAACTGTGCGGGTTTTGGGTATGTCGTTCCCTTTTCGTCAACTTTTATACCTGTGTGCTTGGTTTTACCGTAATAACTGGGTTGGTCCTCATCAGTGGTTGAAGTTCATATTATAATTACAAACATTGTTAAAATATTTTTATGTTTATAGTATTTTTGGGGAAAAAAGGGGATTTCCCCCACGGGTGATTTGCATTTCTCTCAGAAAGGGCCATAAACCACCCGACTACTTTAAGTTCATGATTAGAAAAGTAATTCTAGAGCTGTAATAATTTTTAAATTTCACTTTAGCAAAGGGCCCCTATTTTTTTTTTAATGTTTCATTCTAGCGATAGAATTGCGGAAGTAGAATTTATGCCAAAATTCTGCAACAAATTATAATGTAAGTGAATGAGGTTTTAGCCAACATTTTGGGTGACATATATGATTTTTGGTTATAAATGTGTAGCTTCTTACGGTTGTAGTGCGACACGCCTCCAGCATGCCCTAAGATCTCAGGTGCATTACAAAGTGCCACAGGCGCTCTGTAATACGCCTGATATTGGAGTGTGCCTGGTTAAAAATATAGCGAACGGGGCTAGTCTTCAGGAGAAAAGACGGCAGACTTCGGGAGCAGCCCCATTCATACATGTCGCCCTTTAACCCCTTAACTCCCAGGTCTGAAAAGTAGTTAATGACCAGAACGTTTTTTTAGTTTTTGCCTACTTGCGTTTCAACAGTTGTAACTTTTTTATTTTTTCAATGATGCAGTTGGATAAGGCCTCATTTTATTCAAGACAAGTTGTACTTTATGGGGGAATAGTTTAAGTTCACTTATAAATAAGTTCATAATTTTTTTTTTTTTTTTTTTTTTTTTTTTTTACACCGTTCACATTTCACACTTAATAACTTGTTAGATTAATTCATATTGCGGTCGTGTGGATACCTAATATGTGTAGGTTTTTTTGTGTGTGTAATTTATGCACAATTATTTTTTATTAAATATCTATTTTTTTTTTATTATTTCTTTTTTTATTTTTATATTTTTACACTTTATGTTTTTTTTTACTTTTTTTAACTTTTTTTTTTTTAATCCCAGGAAGGGAGAACTGTTTTACATTTTTTTTTTTTTTTTTTTTTTACACTTAGTAATGTATTAGCATATTCATATATGCTAATACATTATAATCTGTGTCAGTCTGACACAGGCAGTGATCAGAAAAACCACACAGTGTGTCCTGATCTCTGGCTTAGTACAACAGACAAACTCTGGGGCCACTATAGGTCTCCAGGGCTGACTGTGCATGCCGTTCCCCGGGCTCTGTCGGGGACCGGGGTTCCGATCACCCACAGAGCAGGGGGACCCTTGATTGCGCTGCGGAACGCACCGCCCCAATAAAGGGTTTAAAACACCG
>JAODAL010012638.1:0-94566 GCA_025379985.1 Phyllomedusa bahiana
GGGAACAAAAGGACACCCAAAAAGGGGAGGGGGGGAAAAAAAAAAATTCCCACTGCTAGAGCAGAGAGAGGAGGTCACCGGCCCGACCACTGCTAGATAGAGAGAGGAGGTCACCGGCCCGTCCACTGCTATGAGCAGAGAGAGGAGGTCACCGGCCCGGCCACTGCTAGAGCAGAGAGAGGTGGTCACCGGCCCGACCACTGCTAGAGCAGAGAGAGGAGGTCACCGGCCCGACCACTGCTAGAGCAGAAAGAGGAGGTCACCGGCCCGACCATTGTAGAGCAGAGAGAGGAGGTCACCAGCCTGACCACTGCTAGAGCAGAGGGAGGTGGTCGGTTAACTAGGAAAGCTTGTGTACTCAAGCAGGAAATTAGAAAAAAAATCAAATTTAAGAACAGCAAAATAATTGGTAATAATCCTAATTTACCTTTGCTTACATGTTTAAAGCCCCTTTTGAGTCCATCATTTAGTTAAGCTACTTTTTAGGTGCAGTTCACATATAAATGGGGATCTATCATGTGTGATCTTCTTGCATATATTTCCTACTCCTGATTTTGATTGTGGGAGATGCTCCTGTCGCGCTCCATCAGTACCTGGACTTTCCTCCCCTCACCTAAACTCTCACAACAAACCTAAATTAACATCGTGGAGGAAATGCTGTGAACAGACATGTGTCCCGACAGCTGCCTTGCTGACCCCTGGGGCTGTCTCACCTGTGCAGACTCCATACCTTCAGCTGGCACCGAGAGGTGGATCTTTCTCATTACCATATTACATCATTTACTGTATAACTTCATACATAGAGTTATCTGGACTCCTATAAGGCAGGGGTTGATTTGTATGCAGTGCCTGATGTAAAGACAAACCTGTCTGATGGCAATCACTAGAACAAGCTCTGTGCAGACACTGAATAAGCAGGGCATGCTGGGAAGTTTCAGGCAGAATATACCGCTCTGATCTATAATAAAAGCTGCCATACAAAACCAGTAAAAGATAAGAAATGAGAGCTCTATGTGTGAATGCTAAAACAGTGATCAAAGGTGGAAGGAAAGGTCCCCGGTGCCATCCCTGCCTGGAATATACTGTTTATTCCGATTGCGATTGCTGTATACTGTGCTGACGAATAAAGCTGGCTGAGGCCAGACTTAAAGGGAATCCTGTGCCAGAGTACCATGTATTGATGCGTCAACTGTTCTACCAAAGGACGGCAATCCAAGAGCGGAATACCCCCTGGGACGGCCCAAGATGGCGGCTGAACGTGAGCGAGTCCCTACAATACACAATTTATTAATTTATTTATTATGTATTTTTTTGCCTTCTAATGAGACTATGAAACACGGTGTTACTTTGGTATAATCAATACTGCATATTGTGTCCATATTATGATTAACATGTATCCATTCATTATGTAGCACTAGCATTGTTGTCTATATTCGGGAAAAAATCAGCGCAGTTTAAAAACTGTTACTTTTGCGCTACCAAATTATGGTGTCTAATAAGGTGCTTTATTAATGTTTTGGGTACGTGGGGTTGGGAACCTTTCCCGGGAAATTTGGGGAAACGCTTCACCAGCCTTCGCCAAAGCACCACAATCGAATAAAATTTAAAAAAGACCTGACCATAAGCCGCTGACTAAACACGTAGATTCTCTCTACACCTCTTCTGGACACAGTTTTAACAGCCTCCAGTGGTTAGGTTTCAGAGTGTCAGCCACCTTTTGGCTGGGCTTCGGCCTGGGTAAGGAGCCTCTCCTCATCTTCGGTTGATCAACTGCCATGAAGCAACGGCACCTTGACACTGCAGGCCCAGGGCCTTTATGGCCTCCAGAGACCTTTTTCCAAAAAAACCTGGCCTGGAAGATGGGGGTTAGAAAACCACCCAACACATTGTCTACTCCCATAAAAGCTGACCCAGAATTTTAGACAGCTTTTAACGCTTACTGTGGGACAGATACATGGATTGCTCTTATCCCACCAGGGCCAGGTACCCTTGGTGGTCTGTTGCTTGTGGATCTTCTGCATAACTCCACTTAGTGGCAGAAACATTGTTCTGCCACAATCTATATGAACTTATGCAATTCACATTAAAGAGGTTTTGCCACAATCTTATTTTCCTACCTCCTGCATAGCTCTTCCTCGTGTGCTCAGAGGGGCGTGTGTGTTTTTTGATTTGCGATCATTGCCAGAGGAGGATGAATCACCAGGCCTTTCATCTCTCTAGTCAAAGAAAGGTCTGTTTATGTGTAGAACTGTAAGTAGCTACATTGTAGCTCAGAGGTAAAATTTTGCCTCCAGGCACAAGGGTCCTAGGTTCAAATCTATGCAGGAACCCAACCTGTGGATTTTTTTTTCTCTTTATCAATGCAGATACCTGATTAAGGTTTTTTTTTTTATTCATTTGCACTGTTTGACTAATTACTAAGGAAAGCACAGAGGACAGGATTAGAGTGACAGAAACCTGGGTTAAAACAGTCAGTACTGCCTAAAGAGGAGATTTTGATGTCTGAGCATGTGCGGCCAGGATTGAGGAGCTCTCAGCCCTGGACATATCCCCTGGAAACGAGCTGTAAACAATGGATCAGTAAAGGAGCAGCTAAAACAAAAACGGTGCAGAATTTTTAATAATGATGAAGGTGAAAATGTTTATTATTTAATTTACAAGTTCCCACGTCAATTTTACTTCGTGGCAAAACCCCTTTAATTATGCATATAAAAATCATGTGCCTCATGACAATCATGTGATGCATGATACATAATGATAAATGTAATATACAGCACAATACATTTGAAATAAATGGATTAGATAAAGTGACCATAATGAAACAATAATTGTATAATTAGGGAAACAGAAGGGACAAAGTCAAACAAATACAATAATCCGTATTCTTCACGAGCAGTTCCAGAATTGAGTCATCCAGTTCTCAGTTTGCAGGTAAGGAAACCATAGGATGTTCATCAATAATGGTCCATAGTACAATCATTCAATGCTGGCGTTAGACAAAACCTTTGTAATGCAAAGTGCTGGGACAAGCTCGGTGCAGACACTGAATAAGCAGGGAGTGCTGGGGGGGGTCAGATGGAATCTGCGAATGTGCTCATAGTAAAAGCTGTCACCAGAGATCAGCACAAGATAAAGAATACAAACTTTATAGATAAACCCTGATATCATGAGCAAAGGAGAAAACTGACACAAACCCAGCAGAAGTAACACCAGCAATATGTGTGAGCAGTAACACAGTCCTGGAGGTGAACCCTGGGTGTCCGCTGCCTCCCCGGCCTGGAATATCCTGAACATCCAGGTGGGATCTGTAATGGCCACAGAAGGAGAGGACTCTGCGGCTGCAGCAATGGGGGTCGTGTTCCCTGGTGGGACAGGATTTCCCCTGAGTTTTGCTGAAGAACACGTCCAGCCTCTGCGCCGAGCTCTGCAGAATTGTTCCTCATTTATCTCTTTATTAGAAGCTTTTCTATGAATTTCCAGCTCAGCAAAACCCCAAATCTCTCGGATCCTGTATCTGCAGGCGGCGGCCGGGCACGGACTGACTTCTGTATATATGGTGCAGTCGTGGGGTAAGGAAAGGTCTTGTCATTTTGAACCACTTTTAAGATTTCTGTGTATTTTCCATCTGTGAAATATTCATTTACATCCGGAGGCTTAGAGGGATTTTCCAGTTGTAAAAAAAACAAAACAAAAAAACAGTATTGGGCCGTCTTATCCAATAGGAACAGTAGGCAGCTGGCCGAGGGCCCCACTAGCATAAGGGCCCCAGGTGATGTATGCATGGGTCAGGATCCCTGGGTCAGGGCTGCTTATTTAACTCTTTGTGTGTTCTTAGGACGTGCAAACAGTTGAAAACCCATAGTGAAGCAGGGAGCCCATGGCCGATTAGTCTTATAGGCCTCAGGCTGCCCACAAGACATCAGCGGGATCTCCTGGCATAGGCAGCAGGATGATCTGGGTGTGTTTGGCGGTGGTTACAGGCACGGCCTCATGTGGTGTCATTTTTGGGCATGGTCTGGTGTGAGGCTATGTATTTGGGCAGGGCCCATTGCACTAATATGCCCCGGGGCCTATATTCTGTTAGGACAGCACTGATTAGAGTAGAAATATATGACTCCCCTTAATCCCGGCTCTGTTCCAGCACTATGAGCTATGGTCCTGGGCACCTGCCGATGTCATGATCATCATGTGACACTGCATCACAGGCCAGAGTAACAGTCCTGATTGGCTGCAGGGTCATGTGAACAGTGTACGTGATGTCATCAGGACTGGAGCTCAGCCCCTTCTTCCTCCACCTTTCTATCTTTTTTACAACTGGAAAACCCCTTTAAGCCTCTAGATGTAAATCAATATTTCATGCATGAAAAATAGACAGAAATGTTAAAAATGGTGACAAAATGGCAAAACCTTTCCTTACCCCATGACTGCAGCATATTCACAGAATTAAGTCCGTGCCCGGCCGCCGCCTGCAGATACAGGATCAGAGAGATTTGGGGGTTTTGCTGAGCTGGAAATTCACTGAAAAGCTTCTAATAAAGAGATAAATGGCGAACAATTCTGCAGAGCTCGGCGCAGAGGCTGAACGTGTTCTTCAGCAAATCTCCAGGGAAATCCTGTCCCCAGGGCCGCCGATAGGGCAGTACAGCCAGTACTGCTGTACGGGGCCCTGACTGAAATGTGAAGCAAGGGGGGCCCGCTGATGCCGGCAGCAGCTGCCACCCTCGTTTCACAAGTTCAGTAAAATGAACAAAAGTATGGCCCGTTCGTTGTACTAAAGACAGGACCACGGCTCCTGCTCTGTTTCGGGCCGGCCCCGGCTCCTGCTCTGTTTCGGGCCGGGCCCTGGCTCCTGCTCTGTGTCGGGCCGGGCCCCGGCTCCTGCGCTCTGTGTCGGGCCGGACCCGGGCTCCTGCGCTCTGTGTCGGGCCGGGCCCCGGCTCTGTGTCAGGCCGGGCCCCGGCTCCTGCGCTCTGTGTCGGGCCGGGCCCCGGCTCCTGCGCTGTGTCGGGCCGGGCCCCGGCTCCTGCTCTGTTTTCGGCCGGCCCCGGCTCCTGCTCTGTTTCGGGCCGGGCCCCGGCTCCTGCTCTGTTTCGGGCCGGGCCCCGGCTCCTGCTCTTTGTCGGGCCGGGCCCGGGCTCCTGCGCTCTGTGTCGGGCAAGGCCTCGGCTCTGTTTCGGGCCGGGCCCCGACTCCTGCGCGCTGTGTCGGGCCGGGCCCCGGCTCCTGCTCTGTTTCGGGCCGGGCCCCGACTCCTGCGCTCTGTATCGGGCCGGGCCCCGGCTCCTGCTCTGTGTCGGGCCGGGCCCCGGCTTCTGCGCTCTGTGTCGGGCCGGGCCCCGGCGTCTGCGCACGGTGTCGGGCCGCGCCCCGGCGCCGGCGCAGGGTCGGGCCGGGCCCCGGCTCCTGCGCTCTGTGTCGGGCCGGGCCCCGGCTCCTGCGCTGTGTCGGGCCGGGCCCCGGCTCCTGCGCTGTGGGGGAGAGGGCTCTGCTCCCTGTACTGACCGTGCAGGAGAAATCCCTGCAGGCCCCGCCCCCCAGCCAGCATCAGGAGCAGCAGAAGAGAGCGTGGCTGGCTGAATAGGATGTCAGCCTTCTAGGAGCCTGATCCCCAAGAAGGCTGACACAGCTCGACTGCAGGTACCTAACATCTACACACAGGACAATGTTTCAATGTTCTTTGCCTGAATTTTCGCTGCAAAAGTGGCGCAGTCTTGCCGCGATTTGCGCAAACTCGCGGCAAAATAGCGCTATTTTTGCTATATTTTTTGGAAATGATGGCAAGATTGCAGCTTTTTGGTCACAATTTCTGAAAAATTGTGGCAAAATTGCAATTTTTTTTTGCAATTTAAAAAAACTCCGTAAAACTAATAATGCCATCTTGTTTGAAGATACAGTAAATACTCAGACTGTCTCTGTAAATGATGGCATTATCACTGTTTTGCTGTGATTCATATTAAATGGCGCCATTTTGCTATCTTTTCCCAAAACTATACTTAGGTGTATGTAAGATTACGTTTACATGTGTATGTATAGTTTTGTATATACAGTTTGTGTGTTCTTAGGAGTGTGTATGTGTGGTTATGTGTGTGTTCGTTTCTAGGTGTGTAATTATTGGTATGTACATGAGTGTGTATATATGATTATGTATGGTTATGTGTATACAGTATGTGTATGTATGGTTATGTGTGTTCTTAGGTGTGTGTAGATATGCTTATGTATATATGTATACAAATGTTGCCCACTCCATCTGTATCGGAAACCTGGCTGTGCTTCTACTACAATGGCCAGAATTGGAGTTAGCTACATGCTGTGGTATATTTTACTAGTAATTATGTGTTCGAGTACCCGAAAGAAATTAGAAAATTTTAAAAAAGATTATAAGATCAAACAATCCCTTCCTTATTTATCATTGAAAAGATTGAAAAGTATTTCTATATCTGTAAAAGTCCTGCATCGTAAAATGTAATGTTATTTATTAAAATCACTACAATACGGAAAAGAAAAAAAAAGGCAGAGTTGTGTTTTTTGTTCACCTTACTTTGCTAATAAATTGGTATAAAAGGGATTCAAAGTTGTATATACCCCAAATTTTTGCCAGTAAAACTATTGCTTGCCCTCAAAAATATAGCCCTAAAAAAGGTTTTCGCTATAAAAAATGGCCATGCAAAGCAAATAATAATGAAAAAAAAAGTAGTAGAACATAAAAACTATTTTTGTTTAGTATCGGCGGCATTGTATCGACCTTCAGCATAAAAATAACACATCATTTATACTTCAGTGAAGTCCCAAAAATAAATTTAAAAGACATTGCTGCAATTGTGTGGAGGTTTTTTTTATTATTCACAAATATCTTTTTTTTTTCTTGTTCGGAGAGGTGGGCCCAGACCTTTTGGCTGTACGGGGCCCTGAAATTTCTGATGGCGGCCCTGCCTGTCCCACCTGGGAACACGACCCCCATTGCTGCAGCCGCAGAGTCTTCTCCGTGCCGCCTCCTTCTGTGGCCATTACAGATCCCACCTGGATGATCAGGAACAGGATATTCTAGGCCGGGGAGGCAGCGGATCTTTCATCATGATGTCAGGGTCTTTGTATAACGCTTGTATTCTTTGTCTTTATCTTTGGTGACAGCTTTCACTCTAGATCACAGCGACATATTCCATCTGAAATCTCCCAGCATTCCCTGCTTGTTCAGTGTCAGCAAAGCTTGGTCTAGTGCATGTGTCAAACCAAATCCAGCCCGCCACCCGAATCCAGCCCGCCACCCGAATCCAGCCCACCACCCGAATCCAGCCCGCCATCCGAATCCAGCCCACCACCCGAATCCAGCCCGCCGCCCGAATCCAGCCCGCCGCCCAAATCCAGCCCGCCACCCGAATCCAGCCCACCACCCGAATCCAGCCCGCCGCCCGAATCCAGCCCGCCGCCCGAATCCAGCCCGCCGCCCGAATCCAGCCCGCCGCCCGAATCCAGCCCGCCGCCCGAATCCAGCCCGCCGCCCGAATCCAGCCCGCCGCCCGAATCCAGCCCGCCACCCGAATCCAGCCCACCGCCCGAATCCAGCCCACCGCCCGAATCCAGCCCGCCTCCCGAATCGAGCCCACCTCCCGAATCCAGCCCGCCGCCTGAATCCAGCCCGCCACCCGAATCCAGCCCACCCCGTCATTATATATGGCCCAAAAGAGCCTAGACACAGCGAGCAGGGATGGACAAGGTCCGGACACAGAAGGACCGGCTCTTCACTTACCACAGGGCGCAGCCAGCACTTGGCAGAGGTGGAGGCACCATCCTGGATTCAGAGCCCCGGCGCGCTCCTCCACACTGCTGTGCTCAGCAACTCACAGACGGTGGCACAGCTCTGACAGATCTACCCAGACCCCTTAGCCATCCTCCTTTGAGGGCATAAATAATACTGATGTGGCCCTATGTGGGAAGCGGCCCCATCATGGATATGGAGCTCCAGTGCACAACTCCTCCGTGCTCCGTTCAGCACCTCACAGGCGGTGGCACAGCTCTGACAGATCTACCCAGGCCCCCCAGCCACCCTCCACGTCTCTTTGAGGGCAACCATGCCACTAATGTGGTCCTTTGTAGCAATTCATTGCACACCCCTGCTCTAGTGATTTTCATTAGACAGGTTTTGTCCTATTTTTTTCCCTATTCCAACCCCTGCAGACCACGAAAATGAAGCTTGCAGTTTTTATGCCTTTATTTGTTTCCAGCCCTCAGATAAAAAATGTCAGATTTTCTCCTCTCAGTGAACTCAACAAACCCCACGTGCGGCGAGACTTTGATACAATGTATTAGTAGAAGCAGTTACTGTACGTGTAACTAAACACAGCAACATCTGTTACATCCTCCATCCTGTAAGTTGGAAGTACCTCTAGGAAAGGTAACCTGCGCATCCGCGAGCATTTACCCTGATTTCATACGGGAGCGTTTACCTCCTCGGGGGCGATGACATTTCATTGAAACTCATGATTCCGACATTCGTTCTTTTACCTTTTTTGTCATTGATAAAGTCCGTGGACCAGTTCATATAAGTGACCGGCTCTGAATGCTTCTTGGATTTTATGTTGAAATTCCCCTTTTTCCTCTAGACATGAACCTTAAAGCTAATTGGTTTTATATAAACTTTATTCATGATTTTGTCATTCATATGTTTAAATTTACTGAGATCTGATTGGGCCACATGGGTTTCAAATTTCCGGTCTGAGCAGTTCATGCCCGAAATGCGTAACAGTTACTGTGGATCATATATAATGAGGTTTTTTTTCTACCTCTAATTTTGTCATTTCAATCTTTTCAATAAAGCTGGGATAAGTTTTTTACTTTATATAGATGGTGCCAAAGCATAATTTCTCTTTTGAGAGTGTGTTGTTTTTTGCTTGTATTCCTTACCATGAAGCCTGATGGTGGCTCTGAGCACCTATTTCCTGTGAGTATTTAACCAAGCAAACTATAACTTTTTCATCACAGGATTTCCTGGGATATGTGTTGCACAGCATTTGAAAATTCCTAAATTCCTCAGTCAATTCTGCTTTTTAAACTCTTTTTGTGTTCTTAGATCATGCAAACAGTTAAAAACCATAGTGAAGCAAGGAGCCAACAGCTCCCTGTCATGCCAGGTAGTCTTATAGGCCTCAGGCTGCCTGCAAGACAACAAAAGGGTATCCCTACTTAGTGTGATAATGTAGGTAGGATTGGGGTTGGCTAGAGACATGGCCTGTTGGGATGTCATGTATTTGGGTAGGGCCCACTGCACTGCTGTGTCCATGGGCCACTTAAGCATAGGGAGCTCAGACTGTGAATGTATGACCCAGAGATCTTGGGCACGTACCCTGGATATCTAGGTCAATGCTGCTTATTTACTCTTTGTGTGTTTTTTAAGATGTGCAAACAGTTAAAACCATGTTGGGGCAGGGAGTCAATGGCCTCCCTACCCATGCCAATTAGTCCTGTAGGCTGCAGAAGGGGTAATGTATCTCATTGGGGAGAAACAATGTGTGAGTGTTAGGATTTAATTGCCTTTTACACCTCACTAGGTATTTGCAAATAACAAAGGCTTATGGGAAAGAGCTTAAGTCTCCAGCGCCATCTATTGGATGTAGTAATTGGAGGCTGCAGGTTGCCTTCCAGACGTCAGAGGGGTGTGATATGGGTGTGATTGGGGCGTGGCCTCTCGGGGTGTCATATTTGGGGTGGCTGGAGGCATAGCCTGCTATGATGTCATGTATTTGGGCAGCGCCTGCTGCACTGTTATGCCCCGGGACCCACAATGCTGTTAAGCTGTTTGCCGGCGTCAAATCTGTCTCTTAGTTCTTCCTTGTACAGTAACACTTGGAAGCAAATGTTCTTCCCCCGGAACGGCCTCATCGCCGCCAAGATGTGGCAGATTCTGAGTCAGGCGGCTTTTATGTAATGTCATTCTGCTGTCTGCCGTGTGTGGGAAGAGACTGTGATACAATGAGATTGACAGCCGCAGATCCTCCAGCAAATGTCAGCTCTTTGGGAGGGGGACAGATTCTGCACATTCCTGCATGGGAGGGGGTGTATGTTCCAGCATTTAATGTGTCCAAATAACTATGTGCACAATGGAGTTTGCAATCTTCAGTTTATAACTCCTTGAAGCTGATTCTTATATTTTGCATTTATCTGATGCCAACATATCGCATAGCTCTGAATTTGTTGCTGTTTCCAAGAGGACTGACTACGCGTCCGCCTGTTTATAGAGCGAACACCAGGGGGGTCAAAAACATGTTCACCCAGGGTCACATCAGCTTTTTGTTGGCCCTTACGGGGTCATTTATAAGACTAAATAATTGTAACTCCTCCCTAACATATTATCAAATGACCCGAGACATGATATGCACCAGGTGGAACTGTCCCAGCAGCTTTCTATGGTCTATGAACATTTTGTCTCGGTTGCTGAAAAGGAGTTCAAATAGTTTCATCAGAGATGATACAATGTGGTCAGTAGAAGGTCAGTATGTTCTTCCAAGGGGTGTTCTTACTAGGGTGTTTCACAGAGCTTGCTGCCAGCCTCTCCTCCCAGATTCAGGATTCTAATTCCTGTTGTTTAGCCAAGTTTTATCAAGACAGGTTCTGGATACGGCTTTAAAGAAGGTCGGTCAATAAGAATATATCACAATGTCTGCCCCTCACCTCCTGTCTCTTTCCCCCTCCTTGTAGATTGTAAGTCCTCGCGGGTAGGGTCCTCTCTCCCTCTGTCGTGCCAATTGTCATTATCCCTTATCACTGTACTCGTTTGACTTATGTAATGTATGTAACCCCCTCGAATGTACAGCACCCTGGAATCAATGGCGCTTTAAAATAAATAAATAATAATAATAATAATAATAATAATAATAAAATGTTATTCACAATAGTCCAATAATAAATTGATTACCATAAAATGATATTTACATAAATTGATTGCAGGAAATATAGTTATTTACAAAGTTACAAAGTTACCTACATCAGTTACAAAGTTACCTACATCATCACCTGCAGCTTTTGTCATCATCTGTCTAAAATTCATCAACCACGAGAAGCAAATGGCGAAAACAGAGAACCCCAGGGAAAGCAACGCAGGTGAGAGCTTTCTCTACATACGGGTCCAGGCTTATGAAGTCACCACCCACTGCATGACTTCATATCTGTTACTTAAGCAAAATGGCGGACACGACCTAAATGCTGTTTCAACTTGAAAGGCGCAGGTGTCATTTACTTTACCTAGTACCATGAAATGGGCGTCCTCAAAGGTTGAAACAAGGACGCACCCCTCAGACAAGATGATAGCAAGCCAAAGCATAATGCAGGCTTGTTACATACAAAAGGGGATGCCTCTAAAACATACATTAAATGAAGATAAGCTTGTGTAATCACATAATATACAAAAGAAAGTCAACAGAAGTGTGTGCTTTGCTCCAGAGGAACGAGACCTTATGTCAATTGGACTTTTGGATTTTACAACAGAAGAAATACAAGCATAATTTAATATAAAATGAAGATGATTCAATATAAATTGTTGCAAATAGTCATTACTTCTACTGGTACTACACCTGTTCAGGTGTTTCTAGCATTTCAGGCTCCCACTTCTTGTTAAGGCTTCGGGCAGTTCTACAACTCATAGGGATTGATTCTGATGCCAGATTGGAGTCGGGAAGGAATTTTTTGCCCTAAAATAAGAACACGTCTTCTACCTCATGGGGGTTTTGGTTCCTCTGAATTCACATTATAAGGCAACAGGCTGAACTGGGTGGATTTCTGTCTTTTTTCAGCCTTGCAAACTATGCAACTATGTAACAATGCAACAATTTACCAATAGAAAGAGATAAATTCCGGCACTCGTGATCCAGATTCAGGTAAAGTAGAAAAAACGCACTTTATTGGGTAAATAGTAAAAACAATTGAAAATCCATCGCTATAATTTACGTGTTTCGAGCCAGTTCCTTTTTATTACGACTAAGAGCCCAGGAACTGGCTCGAAACGCGTAAATTATGGCGATGGATTTTTAATTGTTTTTACTGTTTACCCAATAAAGTGCGTTTTTTCTACTTTACCTGAATCTGGAGCACGAGTGCCGGAATTTATCTGTTTCTATACAACAATACATACCAAGAAAACACCAGAACGAGAGTATATGATCAAAAATGTACAAAATCTTTATTGAATAGACAATAATTAAAATCGGTCTCTCAGAGAAAAGCGCTTAATGAATTACAAGGTATGAAAGATGTGATAATTAAACCGGCAGACAAGGGGGGAAATGTGGTGGTGTGGCCCGTGGAGAAATTTGAAAATTAGGCCTTGCGCCAACTTAGAGATAAGGAAAAATAAAGGAAGATCCACTATAACCCCAAGAACAAGTTTGTAAAAGAGTTAAGAGATATTTTGGACAAAGCCTTTCAATTAGGTATTATCCCGAAAAAGATCCTTGAGAATTTGTTAGTTAAAGCCCCAAAAATTCCTACGATGTACTTTCTCCCTAAGATCCACAAGGATCCCATCAATCCGCCGGGCCGTCCGATTGTGTCTGGGATTGGAGGACTATGTGATCCTGTGTGTAAATTTATAGACCATTACTTAAAACCAATTGTGGAAGTGTTACCATCATATGTGCAGGACACAACGGACGTGCTGAGGCGGATTGATGGGATCCATACTGAACCAGGAATATGGTTAGTGACGGCAGATGTAGAATCACTATATACTAATATTCATCATGAAGATGGTTTGAAAGCAGTTGAATTCTTCTTGAGAACTAGTGGCCTAGAAGTGGACCTCAGTAATCTGATCCTTGAGCTGTTAAGATTTATCTTGACACACAATGTGTTTGTCTTTAGGGACAACTTTTATACTCAGTGCCAGGGAACGGCAATGGGCGCGGCTTGCGCTCCTGCGTATGCAAATCTTTTTCTTGGCTACTGGGAAAGGCAGATATTTCAAGTTGATGTAGTAGGTGGGGCCGACCATGTGCAGTGCTGGCTGAGGTACATCGATGATGTGCTATTTTTATGGCACGGATCGATGGCCCAGCTGGCACTGTTCATGGAACACCTCAATAATAATTCTATCAACATTAGACTGACATTCAAGGCAGATATGAGGAAAATTGAATTTCTGGATATATCCATTGAGATTGATGAGATGAGTATGATACAAACAGATGTTTTCCGCAAGGAAACTTCTGTGAATGCCTTACTCCATGCCTCATCGTTCCATAGTCCTTCCACTATAAGGGCAGTACCTACTGGACAATTCTTACGAATGCGCCGTATATGTTCCTCGGATGCTAGATTTGAACATCAGGCAAGAGATTTAAAGGTTAGGTTTTTACAACGGGGCTATAGTGGAAGGATGATGAAAAGGGCGTATTGGAGGGCAAAGTCAACTCCAAGAAATCAACTGTTACAATCTAAGAATAGAAAAATCAATAAAAGAGCCGAGAGATGTACTCGGTTCATAACAACGTATAACCAACAATGGCCCAAATTGCGTGAGATCCTTGCTAAGCACTGGGGTGTACTACAAACTGACTCTGTTTTAGCAAAAGAAATTTCAGACTTCCCCTTGTTAACTGCAAGAAGGGCTCCTAACTTACAGGATCATCTAGTAAGGAGCCACTACGTAGTTCAAAATTGCAACCCTTTTAGTACGAGAGGTCCAAAACAAGGCTTCTTTCCCTGTGGGAAATGTGTGGCATGTTGTAATATGATTAAAGCTGATGCCTTTCATTCATCGGATGGTGCACGGGAATATAGGATCAGACATTTTATTACATGCCACACAAAGAATGTGATATACATGGCATGTTGCCCATGCCCAAAAGCATATATTGGGATAACCACACGGGAGCTTAAAGTGCGGACACGGGAACATGTACGGGACATAACAGCAGCAAGAGAGGTGAGGGAGTTTGATCAACTAAAAACACTACCGAGAAATTTCATCAAATATCACGATTGTAATGCAGGATTGTTGAAGGTAAAAGGCATAGATCTGGTACATCTGGGGATCAGAGGTGGCGATAGCATGCGAATCCTTGAACAGAAAGAAACGAAATGGATTGTGGCTCTAAATACGCTGACCCCTGCAGGATTAAACGAGAATTTGAACTTTGCATCGTTTTTATGATGCATAAGTACTTAGTCCATTTGGCTGACTAATCTATGGTTTTGAGATCTGATGCATAGGTGATTACTCTCCACGATACTCCAATCTATGTTTTTAATTGATTTTTAACTTTTTTCTGTCAGCTGAAATATTTAAGACCCTGGGATATTATTATATGGCTTTCATACAACATACAGGAAAATCACAGTACAGTTTTGGACCAATGGATCCCAACATAAGAACTGGCACAATGAAGGATTATTTATTGCCATTGATAACCGAAAGAATACAGATCCAGTATTATGTTTTGCTATTATATTGATATTATTACTGTTATGATATTGGATTTGTGTATTGTGTATTATTTACAACTTTTTGCCATGACTATATATATGTATGTATTACAATTTGTTGTTATGTAGCTCAGAGTTAGAAGATGATGATTATTGCTTCACAGCACATGTTTGGATCACTTGCGGGTAGTATTATGCAGTGATCACTGCTAGGAACGACATTACCTTTTGATCCGCTGCTGTGAATCTGCCTGAGGTTGTGCGCATGCCTGGTGTGGGGAAGTGTCGCCAGTACCTGCCTCGGCATCCAACAGTGCTAGTGCGCATGTCCGGGAGATTCGTTCTCTCGCGCACGCGTAGTGGCGCGAGATTGCCGGAAGTGGGGTACATGACGCCTTCCTTCCGAACACAACGCAGGCGCCGAGAATACCCCAGGTGTTGATCATCCCAGCTACTACTTATAGCGTGTCAGACTGAGGTAACGTTATCACCCCCTGAGGAAGCGATCTAAACGCGAAACGCGCGTTGGGGCCATAGGTGATATCCTCTAGTCACCACTTGATTGGTTAAGTATCAGCTTTGCCTTAGTTATACTTGTTATGTACCACGTGTATTGTGGGGCTCTATGTGTTGGCTCGGTATTTGGGTTAATCTGTGTAGTTACACTGATTAGGAGCATTTGGTCATAACTGGCAGACATATTTATATATTTTGATACAAGCCCAAAATTACATCTTCTTTACAGTAGTGTTGACTTGATGATATGATCACCTATACTACCACTTGGTGATTTTTTGTACCTCATATTTTTAATGATTTTAATTATTGTCTATTCAATAAAGATTTTGTACATTTTTGATCATATACTCTCGTTCTGGTGTTTTCTTGGTATGTATTATAGTATTTGGAGAGTGATCGAGATATGATAGGAGGCCAGATACGTCAGAGGCCTAGCCTAACGAGCTATTGGGGTGTTGCCCTTGGTTGCTTGACTGTTTCTATACAAGCCTGCAGCTAAGACGTCTACAGCCGGATGTCCGCTTCCGTAGCACCGTGTGTGGAAGGATTATTTGCACAACCTCTGATTGCCTGAGTTCCCTGGTGAGCGTTTATCTATTTTTTATTTTTTTCTAAACAATTTACCAATGTAACTATTTAATAATGTTACTATATAACTATACATAACCATGTAACTATATGTAACTACATAACTATGTAACAATGTAACTATGTAACAATGCAACTATATCTAACTATATAACAATGTAACTATGAAAGAATATAACTATATGTAACCATGTAGCAATGTAGAAGACAAACAAGGAAAAAAAGGACCGGGCGCTCGTCTCGTGGAATGAATCCTCGTGGGGAACCAACGTAGGATAATATATTAACTTTATTCCATAAAAAACTTTAAGAAGGTGGCCTTAATGCTTATAATAACTTGCATAACGCGTTTCGTGCTAAAAAGCACTTCCTCAGATGCTCGAGTGTTACATACAATAAACAGGTCAACTTTAGGTTTATATACACAATAACAGAAGATATGATTGGTACAAAGAAGGAACCTATCGTGGTTCCAGTTATGAAATGAAAAAAACCAAAAAGACCAATAAGAGAATTTATAAAAAGGGACTATAAATAAGAAAAAATTCCCATTGGTTGAAGTCAAGGCGGGAAATTCTTTCTGACCAATAAGATAGAGTTCCACTCCGTTCTCATGTAATTCTATGGGGAACAAAGTAACCAATCACAGAAGACATAAGGAAGTCTATGAAGAGGGGATACAAAGTTACTGATGTAGCAATGTAGCTATATAATTATGTTATACTTACCTATGTAACAATCTGGCTATAAAACAAATGTTACAATATGTATCTATGTAAAAAGGCAATATATCTATGTAAGAATGTAACAATGCAACTAAGTAACAATTTATATAAAAATGTAGCAAGTTACCTATGTAACAAGCTAACAAGGTAACAATCTATGTACATAGCAGCTCCCGCCGCTGATGCTCTTGGTCTCTGCGCTGGAGGTTGATGGTTCTGAGCCGCAGTCCCACCCGGGACCATTGCCCCACTGCAGCGGCATCTCCATGGGCCCTCCAGCCTTTGCATTTTCAAAATTTTCCCCATTTTCTCTTTTTGGGCAGGTTTTGGGTCATGGTCCCCCCTTTTGTGCCCAAAAGATCGTCTTCTATAATTTCTCTCCCTTTTTCCTTTGCCGCTCAATAAAGGACGGGAAACAAAAAGTCATTTTAAACAGAGCTGCAAGCCCATTTATTTTTTCTTTTTGGGTTCATGGTGGCACCCGGGCGGCTCTTGCAGTAATATTGTGCATTGAGCGGGGAGTTTGGCAGTTTATCAGGGGTTTTATTCCCACCGAACACCTTTTTGGTGAAAAAATGCGCAACATTTCAGGGTGTCGCAATGAAAATACAGATTTTTCAGACAATGTGAGCCCCGCCCCGGGCGGGCTTATTTACCTTCCTGTGCCTTCATTATGTCTCCGAATGTCTGTGATACAATAGGACAATGGAGAAGCAGATCTTGTAAAAAAAACCCAGGGGAAAAAAGAAATAGCCGGGGCGGGAAAGGGAGAATGAAAGAAATGTTGTTTGCCGAAAAAATAAAAACCACAACAATGGCAGCAAAGCCATCAATACCGGCTCCTCTGACTGTATCCAGGTATCCGGGGCTGGGGGTGTGGAGGTCAATGGCTCCGCACGGGATTTCTTTGGGCGCTCAGATGGGCGGAAATAGTCTTTTTAAAAGGGGTTTTTCCCAAACGTTGTAATGTTGACGTGGATCCTCCAAGAGGGGTTTTCTAAATATATGTCTTTTAAAAAATGAAGCCTCTGAACCCTGCAGCATTCCTCATTTCCTCCCCTTAGTTACCTGAAAGCTTCCCCAAAATTAAAGACACAAACCAGAGGAGTGACGGCCCGCGCTTGCAGGGAAAACACTTTTTTTATTTGATGACAGGGAAAATGAATGAGTTTTAAAGGGGGGCTGGGGAAAAGTGAAAGTCTATGACCCCTGTGTTTTGCTGTATAGAGAATCAACTTTTTGGTAAATTTTATTTTTTAAAGGTTTTGGGGACGCTCCCTTATTCCTCATTTCTCTGCTCACCCCCCCCCTTTCCCCCTCCCCGAAAGCCTTAATGACTCAGCATGTTTTTTTTTAAAATTTACTCCCGTCCCTGATAAGGGTCAAGAAACCCCAGTCCTGGAAAAACCCCCCTTTAAGCCTTTTTTTTCTGAGTCTGTTTTACAAAAGGGGCCCTCCGGGAAAAAAAACCCTTTTTTCCGTAAGGTTGTTTTGGACATCACAGCCCGAAATTACATGGGGGGCAGTGCTCTCATTTTGGGGGCTCACCCCGTGGGGGGTTTCGCAGCTTCAGGCTCCCCCCTTCCCTGTTGGGCCCTTTGGGTGCCCCTTGCAGCTTGTCAGGCTCGGACAGTTTTTAAACCCTTCAGGCCCCTTTTCTTCCTTTTTCGGCTGTGGGGGCGGTTCAAACAGCTTCGGGTTTCCGATTTTTTTGTTCGGCTGGGGGGTGGTTCTACAGCTTCAGGCCCCCCATTTTCCTGTTCAGGTGGGGGCCCGGATCTACAGTTTTCGGGCCCCCAAATTCCTGTTCAGGTGGGGGTTTCTAAAAGCTTAGGTTCCCATTTTCCCTGTTCAGGCTGGGGGGTGGTTTTCCCGGGCTTCGGGCTTTTCTTCCTGTTCAGGCTTTTGGGGGGTTCTCAAGTTTTGGGCTCCCATTTTCTGTTTCGGCGGGTAAAGCGGTTCTACGCTTCAGACTCACACTCTTTTTCCCGGCTGGGGTTGTTCTACGTTTTCGGGCCCTCCCTGAGGGTTTTTAAGGAATTCCCTTTAGTCAGTGCTGGGAAAAAAACCTGAGCCCACGGGCCAGGGGTGAAAATCAGCTTTAATTAAAAAGGGGCCCCATAGAAAAAAAAAATCCCCCCAAATGGGCCCCAACTAACACCTAATTTCCAGGAAACTGAAACAGAAGCTTATGAAAAGGGAAAATTAAAAAGGGAGAATTTTTGATCAAAAGTTAAGAACCCACATAGCAGTGCTGGACAGCAGAAGGGCCCCCAAAAACCCAAAGGGAAAATAGGGGGGGTTTAAACTCAATCCAGTGAAACATTTAAACCCAGATGGTCTAAACCTGCGCCCCACATGATCATGGGTAAAAAATTCGGGGGGTAGGTTTCACACTGTCCGTCAAATTTTTTTAACCAACCTTTTAATTAAGTTGGTTTTATTTTAAAATTTTTACTAATTGGGGAAAAAAATTTGTAAAATAAGCCCCCCCCCCTTCTACATATGCCACACCCTTTTGTCAGACAAGGCACAGTGAGACAAGTGACTAGAATCTGTGCAAAACACATAATAAATGTGATGTAAAGCATGGACATTGGTTTTTTTTGGGGGAAAAATTGTGCCAGAATTTCTGGGCGAAAAAAAAAGAAAACTGTGGAGAAAAACTAGTTCATGTAAAACCCCCTCAATAAAAAAGGGGGCGCTCCCTCCATCTGGACAAAAAAAAAATATTCAGAGGAGAAAAGTCTTCTTCACCATGAGAACTGTGATTCTGGGGAAACTGCCCCCTCAGGCTTGGTTTCCAAAATAAAACAGGTAAGGGTTTCAGGAAAATTTGTTTCCCCTTTTTCTGTTCAAATGGGAGTTCCCAGTCCGGGGGAGCACTGTTTTTTCCCATTCCCCTCTAGGGGGATTTCCCGTACAGAGGGGGCCCCCCCCCCCCCCCAAAGGGGGTTTGTTTTTTCCCCATTTCCTGGGGTTTTTCTTTTTTTGGGATTCCCTGGGGGGTTTCCCCCCCAGGGAAATTTGGTTTGGTGTTTCCATTCCCTCTATGGGAGTTCCGAAAAGGGGAAGCGCTGTGTTCTCCTTTGCCTTATTGGGGGGGGTTTTTTCCCAATTTTTTGGGCCGGGGGGAGCGCGTTTTTCCCCCGCCTTTCCCCCCTCCTTTTTATGGGAAAGGGGTTTCCAAGGGTTAGGGGGAGCGTGTGTTCCCATTCTCCTCTAGGGGAGTTCCCATAAAGGGGAGGTGTGTTCTCCTTCTGTTCAAATGGGATTTCCCCAGTAAAAGGGGCGTTGTGTTCCCCTTTTGTTCTAGGGGTTTGGGGGGGTTCCCCTTTTTTACAGGGGAAGGGCGCTGTGTTTTCCATTCGTTCTATGGCATTTCCCCATTACAGGGGAGCACTGTGTTCCCCAAATTCTCCTCTATAGGATTAAAAAGTACGGGGGAAAGCGCTGTGTTTTCCCATTTCCCTAGGAAAAGTTCCAAGTACAGGGGCGCGGGTATTCCCCCTTTTTTCTATGGCATTTCCCCGGGACAGGAAAGAGGGATTTTATTTAAAAGCGCTGGTCACTTAGCTCCCAGACCTGGTTTTCCTCACCCGCTATCACTGCAACCAGAAAAAGGGGCCCGGAAAACCTGAAAACATCCCCCTGATTTTCAAAAAAAGAAATCGCGGACGAAGGTAAGGGGAATCGTTATAGTGAGACAACCCCTTTAACTCTACTTTGGAGCACGGGTAATATTGGGGTGAGTTCAGCGCCTGTGTCTTGCTCGCCTTTTTGCTGCATTTTTTATCTGCAATGTGAACCCCCCAAGACAGTTTGTAGGATATGAGGGAAGCGAGCCGGACTCCTCTGCTGTTTTTAAAGCCCTTACTTTCCTGCTCACTTTTTGGGGGCCCATGAGACAAAATGGGGCAAAATTCTTTTGATGCATAAAGCTTTTACAATATCGCAGGGGTGACGCGGCAATGAATGGGGAAAGGGGGCCGTGCCCCCGGCGATGACAAAGGGAGACACCCCCGGAACCCCCGGTGCCCCAAAAAAAAAACCAGGTAGAAATTTGGGGGACTTCAGCCGAAAAGTGGAGTTTGCCCCAGGGGTCGCAGCACAAAAGTGCCTCCAGTCTGCTCCGGGGTCCCCCGACGCCACAAGGGTCATTTTTAATTGATGGGACTGGGAGGAAGGCATCGTCTATGGCCCCTCATGTCTGCAATGGACGAGCGCCAATATCGGAGCCCGCCGCCCCCATTGTAAATACATCCATCCGCACAGGAGCTTGTCTTTCATCTCGGCACAACTAATAAATATCTGGTGTGAAAAGACTCCAGGAAAGGAGCTCAGTTTCCAGGGAGACGAGTTAATGTGAGCTTAATTCAGATACCGGGAGGTGAAGATGTCAGATCTCCTTAAAAAACACTGCAGAAAGGAAAAAAAAAAGTTTTCCTGTCTTCTTGGCTGTCAAGGTGCGCCCCGAAACCACCCGAACCTTTCTGCGCTGCTATAGCTCACTGCAACCGGGTGCCGGGCCTGGAAAATGGGGGCCCTATAGGGGGGGCCCCCGTAATTAGGAAATAAAAAAAATATACTGATTTTAGCAGAGTGAGGTTTTTCTGTAACACTTCTTTTTGCCCCGGGTTTTAAGACAATGGTGTGTATAGGTGGCTAGCTGCAATCACACAGTCACATAGTTACACAATAACATTGTTACATTCTTACACAGATACATTATTACATTGTGACATAGTTTATAAGAACGTCCCTCTAGTTCAGCCCATTTCCCTAAAAGGGGGGATCCCGAGGAACAAAAACCCCCTGAGGGAGAACCCCCAATTTTTTTCTTTTTTTGGGAAAAAAATTTCCCTTTTGGGATCCAAACCCCTTTTCCGAAAACCTGGTTTTTCCTATAAAATTTTTTTAAATTTTTTAATTTTAGAAATGTCTCCAACCCCCTTTTCCAAAACCCGGTCCTAAACTTGTTATAAATTTTTACCTAGAAAAGTACCAGACCCTTCCCAGAATCCTGGTCCTATAACTTGTTTATTATTACATCTAGAAATTTATCCAGCCCCTTTTCCGAATCCCGGCACTTTTAAAAATTGTTTTATTATTACATCTAGAAAATTTTTTCCGGGCCCCCCTCCGAATTTCCGGTCACTATAACTTGTTTATTATTACATCTAGGAAAAATAAACCAGGGCCCCTTTCCAGAATCCGGGCCCATAACTTGTTCTATTATTAATCTAGAAATTTTCCCAAAACCCTTCTTCCAAATTTCCGGACCCAAAAACTTGTTTATTATTACTTTTAGAAATGTAAACCAGACCTTTTCCCGAATCCTGGTCTCTTTTAAAAATTGGGTTTTATTATTTTAAACTAGAAATGTCCCAAAACCCCTTTTCCCAAAATCCGGGTTTTTTCTTTAATTGTTTATTATTACATTTTAAAATTATCCGACCCCCTTTTTCCAAATTTCCCCCTCAATAAAACTTTTTTATTTTTACTTTTAGAAAAGTACCGAACCCCTTTTCCGAAACCCCCGGGCATTTTAATTGTTTTTTATTATTACATCTAGAAATGTACCAGGCCCTTCTCCAGAATCCCCCTCACTATAACTTTTTTTTAATTTTTACATTAGAAAATTTTCCAGCCTTTCTCCCAGAATTTCCGGTCATTTAAAATTGGGTTTATTATTACATCTAGAAAAGTTCCCGACCCTTTTCCGAATCCCCCTCACTATTTAAATTGTTCTTTTATTTAAATCTGAATTTTTCCCGACCCTTTCCCCGAAAACCCGGGCACTATAAATTGTTTATTAATTTAAACTAGAAATGTTCCCCGACCCCTTTCCCGAATCCCAGTCATATAACTTGTTTAATTTTTACACTAAAAAATGTATCCCGACCCCTTTTCCGAAAACCCGGGGCCTATAACTTTTTCTATTTTTTAAAAATAGGGAAAAAAATTCCAGAACCCCCCCAAAATCCTGTTTCCCATAACTTTTTTAATTATTAATCTAGAAATGGTTTTCCAGAACCCCTTTTTTTCCCGAATCCGGTCCTAAAAACTTGGTTTATTTTACATCAAGAAATGTTCCGGGCCCCCTTTTCCAGAAACCCGGGCCTAAACTTTTTTATTTTTTTCATCTAGAAATGTAAACCAACCCTTTTTCCAGAATCCCGGTCCAAAAAAATTTAACGTTTGGTTCCCAAAACCCTTTTTACATTAGAAAAGTTCCAGACCCTTCTCCCCAAAACCCGGTCACTATAAATTGTTTATATATTTCATCTAGAAATGTATCCGAAACCCTTTTCCCCAAAACCCGGCACTATAAACTTTTTTATTATTAATCTAGAAAAAGTTCCCCAAACCCCTTTTCCAGAATTTTTGGTCACTTTAACATTTTTCTTTATTTAAATTTGAAATGTTCGACCCCTTTCCAGAAAACCTTTGGGACTATAACTTGTTTTATTATTACATTAGAAAAAGTACAGAAACCCCTTTCCAGAATCCCCCTCACTATAAAATTGTTTATTATTTAAACTAGAAAAGTTCCAGGGCCCCCTTTTCCAAATCCCGGGCCATAACTTGTTTATTATTACATTAGAAATGTACCCGGGCTTTTCCAGAAAAACCCGGTCCTATAATTTTTTATTATTTTAAACTAGAAAAAGTTTCCAGAACCCCTTTTCCCGAATCCCGGTCCTTTTAAAAGTTAAAATTATTACATCTAGAAATGTTTCCCCGACCCCTTTTTTTCCCCGGGAAACCGGGCAAAAATTTAAATTTTTTCTATTAAATTTCATCTAGAAATGTTCCCAAACCCTTTTCCCCGAATCCTGGGCACTATAATTTTTTTATTATTACATCTAGAAATTTTATCCAGGGCCCTTTGGCCCCTCCCTTATTGTTTTTTATTTTTGGGGGGGTTTGGGCTTCCCCCAATTAGGTTCATGTTTTTTTTCCTCAGTGGGGTTCCCGTTTGGGGCCTGGCCTCATTTGGGGTTTTATTTTTAATTGGGGCTGCCCCTCCAAAAGGGGTTTATTTGGGGGTTTTTAATTCCTCAGTGGGGTTTAGGTTTTGGGGGTTTGGGGTCCTAAAATTTTTTTATTTTTTGAAATGGGGCCAACCCTCCCGTGGTTTAATTTTTTTTAATTTTTGGGGGTTGGCCCTTTTAAAAATGGTTCATTTTTTTTTTCTCTAGTGGGGTTCCCGTTTTGGGTGGGCCTTAATTTTTTTTTATTTTTGGGTTTTTTCCTGGGCCCCCCAGTGGTTCAAATTTTTTTTTTTTGGGGCCGGGCCCCCATGTCGTCACAAAACCCATTTTTTTTGGTTTCCCGGCCTCCCGTGGGGCCAATTTTTGAAATTCATTTAAAGGAAAAGGCCTTTGTGGGTTTCATTTTTTTTAATTTTCTGGGCCCAAAACCCTTCTCCCTTTTCCCGGGGCCCCCCTTCTTTTTTATTTGTTTCATCCCCGGTGGGTTGGGGTTTTCCCCTTATGGGGGTTTTTGTTTTATTTCATCTGGGAATTTTTTCTAATTTCACTTTGTTTAACCCCAAACTGTGTTTTGGGCCCCTTTTTAGAACCGGCCCGTTTAATTTTCCCCCTTGGGGGAAAAATTTTCCCCAAGTTTCCGCCCGGAACAAAATTGTTTATTTTCATCAGAAGGTCTCCAGGCCCCCGTCCCTTTCCAAAAAGAATTTTTCCAGAAAAACCCGCCTTTTTGGTAATGGGCTCATTAACTTTTTTAATTTTAAAGAAAGGGGTTAGACCCTTCCCCCAGAAACCGTCCCTTTAACAAATTTAAATTGGGAAAATTTCCGCCCTTTTTAGGGCCGACTTAACTTTTTAATTTAAATTTGGTGTAACCCGGCCCCCGATCTTTCCCAAAAAAAGTTTTAATTTAACCCCCCTAGGGTGGACAGAACCCTTTTAGAACCGGGGGGCCTTTAAATTTTTTTATTCATTGTTTATAAGAAGGGGGAAGGACCCAAAATTTTTCCTTTTTTCCTCAAAAATTTCCCAAACCCCCCGAACCGGGTCATTTAAAAAAGTTAATTAAAACCCTTGAAATGTATCCAACCCTTTGTCCCGTTTGGGCCCAAAATTTTATTAATTTTTTCTGAAATGTTTTCAACCCTTTGTCTTTCCCATAAAACTTGGTTTTTTTATTTAAAAGAAAGTTGCCTTTTTCCCAGGAATTGGGCAAAATAAAACTTGGAATTTTTTCCCATTAGAAATGTACCAGTTTGAAATTGGGACAATACCGTTTTAAATTTTCATTGAAAAGCCCCTAAAATTTAAACGGCCCAAAATTTTTAATTATTTTAATATAAATGTTCCCGGAACCCTTTTAAAAAAAAGGTTTTCGTTAAATTTTTATATTTTTAAAAGAAAAGTTTGCTTTTTCCCGGTTTGGCCATAAAGAAATTCTCTGGAAAGGGGATTGCCTTTAAAAAAACCGGGGCACTCAACGTTTTTTTTCCCCTTTAAAAGAAAGTCCTTTTCAGTGGTTTAAAATTTTTATATTTTTAAATCTGTAGTTAAATTCCCAAAAGGGATTAAACGTTTTATTTTATTGAAACCCAACCCCTTTAAATCTGGGCATGTAATTTTTTCCCCCTTTTTAAAAGAAAGGGTTTTAGCCCCCGTGGGGATTTTTTATATTTTTAAATTCTGATTTTTAAGGCCCCTAAAAAAAACCTCGGCAGTGAATTGTTCTTTTTAAAATTAAAAGTTCCCCCTTTTTTTGATTTGGCCTTTTTTTAAAAAATTTTATTATTTCCATTTTAAAAAAAAAGGCCTTTTCCCGTTATTCCATAAAGAAATTCCTCCCGAATTTATTGCCCTTTCCAAATGCTTCATGTAATTGTTTTATTAAATCTCTGAAAAATATTGCCCTTTAAAAAAACCCCTCTCATAATTGTTTTTTTATCACTTAAAAAAAGCCATTTTAAAGGCCTTAATTTTTTTTAATTTAATTTGAAAGTTGGCCCCCTTTTAGATTTGGCCCAAAAACAGGGAAATTTAATTCTTAGAATTTGTTCCGCCCCCCTTTTTCCAAAAAGTTCTCTTAAATTTGTTCTATTTTTAAAATCTTGAAAAATAAATCCCCTTTTAGAAAATTTTTCCTTCAATGTTTTAAACCCTTTTAATTTAAAGTAAGACCCCTTTTTCCCGGAAAAGGGGTTTTATAAGTTTTAAATTCTCTAGTAATTTTCGCCCCCTTCCCGAAATTCCCCTCATTATTGTTATATTAAAATCCCGGAAAAATATTGCCCCTTTAGAATCCGGCAGTTATTTTTTTCTTTTTAATTTGAAAAGATCCAGGGATTTCTTAAAAAAGGGTCCTTCTTTTTAATTATTTTCTAGAAAGTATGAATTCTCCCAGGAATTCCCTAATAGAAATTTTTTTATTTTTCCCCTTAGAAATGTCTCCCGGGGTTTTTGTCCTATATAATTTTCTTTTTTTACACTGTTATAAAACTTTTCCAGAATGGGGCTTATAAACTTTTTAATTATTTCCCTAAAAGGAAAGCGGGCCCCCCAGTTTGGTTTTCTCTATAACTTTTTATTTTTTTTCTAAAAGTAAAGGGGCCCCCTCAGAAAATTTTTTTCTTGTTTTAAAAACACTAGACTAGTATAAAATTTGGCTCCGTTTTAAAATTTTTTTAAACAGGAAAAGTTCTTCCGCAGAATTTTCACTAAAAGGAATTTTTTACATTTAGTTATAACCCCTTTAAACCGGTCTTCATATTATTGTTTTTTATTTTAATCTGAAAAATATTGTTTTAAGAAAAAAGGCACTAATCTTTTTTTTTCCCCCGAAAGTAAAAACCTTCTCCCGAATTGGGGCCTATAGTTTTAAAACTCCCGAAAAGTTATGTATAAACCCCCTCCAAGTTTCCTGCACACTGTTTTAAAAAAATCTCTGCAGCATTTGTTATAGTAGACAGGCTCTGCATTTTTAAAATGCCCATAATAAAAAATGCAGCATGAAAAGCCCTTAATGTAAGATCTGCAGTGAGGTCAAGTAGAAGGCCCTTCCATTTAGTCTATAGCAGAAAGTGCTCTTCAGTGTATTGTCTATAGTATAAAGTGCTGTTCAGTGTATTGTCTATAGTAAAGGTCTCTGCAGGGGAAATTGATATAGAGAAAAGGCCGGGCTTATTGTCTATAGTAAAAGGGTCTGCAGATTTTTTTTCTATAGTATTTGTTTGCAGTGTATTGCCCAAAATTTAAAAGTGTTATGCAGCCTTTTCCCATAATAGAAAGTGCCTGCATGTTTTTGCTATAGTAAGTTTCGCACACTGTCTATAAAAGGGCTCTCAGCTATGTCTATATTTTGACAGTGCTCGAAGTGTTTTGCCTAATAGAAGCGCCTGAGTGTATTGCCAAGTAAAAAGTGCTCTGCAGTGTATTGTCTATAGTAGAAGGTGCTCTGCAGATTATTTTCTATAGTATAAAGCACTCAGCAGCATATTGTAGAAAGTGCTCCGTAGTGTATTGTCTAAAGCAGGAAGTGCTCTGCAGCATATTGTCTATAGTAGACAGTGCTCTGCAGTGTATTGTCTATACTATAAAGTGCTCTGCAGTGTATTGCCCATAAAAGAAAGTGCTCTGCAGTGTATTGTCTATACTATAAAGCGCTCTGCAGTGTATTGTCTGTAGTATTAAGTGCTCAGCAGTGTATTGTCTATAGTAGAAAGCACTAATCAGTGTATTGTCTGAAGTATAAAGTGCTCAGCAGTGTATTGTCTGTAGTAAAAAAGTCTCAGCAGTGTAGGGTCTATAGTATAAAGGGCTCTGCAGCATATTGTCTATGTGATAAATTGCTCTCCAGCTTATTGTCTTTGCTTATTGTCTTTGCTACGAAGCAAAGAATAAAAAATCAGCCCTACAGCGCAGCAAAGAATCGGCAGCTCCCACTACAAAGTGAGGAGCCTAAAACATCTGTGTGGTAAATTCTGCAGGGATGAGTGGTGGCCGGGAGAAGCCATCAAACTGCTCTGGGCCAGATGGAGAAGAAGAAAAGGAAAAAGGAGAGAAGAGAACGACTCATCAGAGAAAATGTCACTTGTGAGTCACTGTTAACAACATATCAGCAGCTCCAAAAAGTGTCAGTCACACAATGAGTCGTGCATCAGCAGCATTACTGACATAAGTCAAAGTGAATATTTGAACTACTTGTCATTGCATTTCTGCTGTTTCTTGGATACATGAGAATCTGAGGTTCATAGTGCACATTTTTGATCAAAACTGTGAAGGGGCCCTGTAGATGCAGTAAATGCCCCGTCTCTCCCCTGTAGATGCAGTAAATGCCCCGTCTCTCCCCCTGTAGAGGCCGTAAATGCCCCGTCTCTCCCCTGTAGATGCAGTAAATGCCCCGTCTCCCCCTGTAGAGGCAGTAAATGCCCGGTCTCTCCCCTGTAGGGTGGGGTTAATGCCCGGTCTCCCCCTGTAAGGCAGTAAATGCTCCGTCTCTCCCCTGTTAGATGCAGTAAATGCCCCGTCTCCACCCTGTAAGGGAGTAAATGCCCCGTCTCTCCCTGTAGAGCAGAAAATGCCCCGTCTTTTCCCCTGTAGAGGCAGTAAAAGCCCCCTCTCTCCCCTGTAAGGCAGTAAATGCCCCCCTGTCTCCCCTGTAAGGCATTAAATCCCCCCGTCTCTCCCCTCAGAGGCAGTAAATGCCCCGCTCTCCCCTGTAGATGCAGTAAATGCCCGGTCCTCTCCCCCGTAGAGGCAGTTAAATGCCCCGTCTCTCCCCCGATAGAGGCAGTAAATGCCCCGTTTTCTCCCCCGTAGAGGCAGTAAAAGCCCCGCTCTCTCCCCTGTAGATGCAGTAAAATGCCCCTTTTCTCCCCTGTAGATCATAAATGCCCGGTCTCTCCCCTGTAAAATGGAGTAAAAGCCCCCGGTTTTTTCTCCCCCTGTAGAGGCAGTAAAATGCTCCGTCTCTCCCCTGTAGAGGCAGTAAATGCCCCGTCTCTCCTCTGTAGATGCAGTAAATGCCCCATCTCTCCCCTATACAGGAATTAATGCCCCGTCTTCCCCTGTAGAGCAGTAAAAAGCCCCTTCTCTCCCCCTGTAGATGCAGTAAATTGCCCCTCCTCTCCCCTGTAGAGGCAGTAAATGCCCCGTCTCTCCCCGGTAGAGGCAGAAAAAGCCCCCACTCACCCCTGTAGAGGCAGTAAATGCCCCCTCCACCCTTCCCCCGTTAGGGCAGTAATGCCCCGTCTCATCCCCCTATAGATGCAGTAAATGCCCAGTCTCTCCCCTGTAGAGGCAGTAAATGCCCCGTCTCTCCTCTGTAGATGCAGTAAATGCCCCATCTCTCCCCTATACAGGAAGTAAATGCCCCGTCTCCCCCCCTGTAGAGGCAGTAAATGCCCCGTCTCTCTCCCGTGTAGAGGCATAAAATGCCCCATCTCTCCGTTTAGAGGCAGTAAATGCCCCATCTCTCCCCTGTAGATGCAGTAAATGCCCTGTCTCTCCCCTGTAGAGGCAGAAAAAGCCCGTTGTCTCCCCTGTAGAGGCAGTAAATTCCCCGTCTCTCCCCTGTAGAGGCAGTAAAGCCCCGTCTCTCCCCTGTAAAGCATTAAATGCCCCTCTCTTCCCCTGTAGAGGCAGTAAATGCCCCGTCTCTCTCCTGTAGATTCAGTAAATGCCCCGTTTTCTCCCCTGTAGAGGCAGTAAAAAGCCCCCTCTCTCTCCTGTAGAGGCAGTAATGCCCCATCTCTCCCCTGTAGATGCAGTAAATGCCCCATCTCTCCCCTGTAGAAGCAGTAAATGCCCCGTCTCTCCCCTGTAGAGGCAGTAAATTTCCCCGTCCTTCCCCCTGTAGAGGCATAAAATGCCCCGTCTCCCCCCCTTAGAGGCGGTAAATGCCCCGACTCTCCCCCGTAGAGGCAGAAATCCCCGTCTCTCCCCTGTAGATGCAGTAAATGCCCCGTCTCTCCCCCTGTAGAGGCAGTAAATGCCCCGTCTCTCCCCTGTAGAGGCAGTAAATGCCCCGTCTCTCCCCTGTAGATGCAGTAAATGCCCCCTCTCTCCCCTGTAGATGCAGTAAATGCCCCGTCTCTCCACTGTAGATGCAGTAAATGCCCCGTCTCTCCCCTGTAGATGCAGTAAATGCCCCGTCTCTCCCCCTGTAGAGGCAGTAAATGCCCCGTTCGCACCCCGTAGAGGCAGTAAATGACCCGTCTCCTCCCCTGTAGAGGCCAGTAAATGCCCCCGTCTCTCCTCTGTAAAATGCATAATTGCCCGTCCCCTCCCTATAGAGGCAGTAAATGCCCCGTCTCTTTCCCTTTCCCCCTTTAGATGCAGTAAATGCCCCGTCTCTCCCCTGTAGAGGCAGTAAATGCCCCGCTCTCCTCTGTAGATGCAGTAAATGCCCCCGTCCCCTCCCCTGTAAGAGGCGGTAAATGCCCCGTCTCTCCCCTGTAAATGCAGTAAATGCCCCGTCTCTCCCCTGTAGAGGCAGTAAATGCCCCGTCACTCCCCTGTAGAGGCAGTAAATTCCCCCTCTCTCCCCCTGTAGAGGCAGTAAATGCCCCGTCTCTCACCCCCGTAAGGCAGTAAATGCCCCGTCTCTCCCCTGTAGAGGCAGTAAATTCCCCGTCTCTCCCCTGTAGAGGCAGTAAATGCCCCGTCTCTCCCCTGTAGATGCACATGTCCAACTGTTCAGGGGCTTAGGACTTTCTGCACAACTTGCTGATCTCTTACAAGGAGCTTAATTGCCAAACAGTTAGGGGAACAATGTGAATTGGGAGTAAACCGTCCTCCTCCTCCTCCTGTTCACATTGTGACAACATGGGACCAAGACAACAACTTACAATAGATCAGCAGGACCACGCCCGAGCTAGGCTACTATCAGACGGAAGTGACCACTGAGCTTAGAGTGTCCCTGAATGTCATCAGCAGGTTGTATCAGAGATACACAGAGACTGGAAGATTGACTGCAAGGCAAAGAAGTGGACGACCTTTGTCTCCCTCACAGACTGATGAGCTCTTCATTGTAAGCAATGCCCTGCAGAGCCGGATGTTGATGCCGCACAACTCCAGGCACCGGGAGGGGAGAGGCGCCAAGTGTCACCTCAGAGCATTCGTAACCGGTTACATCAGTGTGGTCTGCATATCTATCTATCTATCTCTCTATCTCCTATCTATCTCTCTATCTCATTTATATCTATCTATCTATCTTTCTATCTATCTATCTATCTCTCCTATCTATCTCTCTATCTCCTATCTATCTATCTCTCTATCTCCTATCTATCTATCTATCTATCTATCTATCTCCTATCTATCTATCTATCTCCTATCTATCTATCCATCTATCTATCTATCTATCTCATATCTATCTACCTCATATCTATCTCATATCTATCTATCTATCTATCTTATATCTATCCATCCATCTATCTCCTATCTATCTATTTATCTATCTATCTATCTATCATCTTATATCTATCCATCTATCTATCTATCTCTATACCTCCTATCTATCTATCTATCTCCTATCTATCTATCTATCTATCTATCTCATATCTATCGATCCATCTATCTATCTATCTCATATCTATCTACCTCATATCTATCTCATATCTATCTATCTATCTTATATCTATCCATCCATCTATCTATCTATCTTATATCTATCCATCCATCTATCTATCTATCTAGTATATGGCGGGATTATTTTTACCTTTCATTATTGCTCCTTATGCAGCTGTTTTAGTTTCTTGTCATTAGGTGCTGGGGCCACTTCTCAAGTTGCTATGGAGCCCCTATGACTTCTAGTTAAGCCCCTGAGGACCCCATCATTGGATCCAGAAGCATCTGCAGCCCCGGGGTGTTTCCGGTCCTGGTTCACTATTCTCACCTTGGTGCTGGTGCAGAGTCCTGGAATAATTCTGCAGATTTTCTGCAATCTGCCGGCAGCTGTGGCGCGCTCCTGACCGTCTGTGTGATGAGGACAGGTGGCGGGGGCGATTCTGCTGTCACCTCCTCATCACCCGGCGCCGGTGCTGCTTGTGCAAGTTACTGGGATGGTTAAAATGAGGTCTATTTACTTTGGGAAATAGAGCAGAAGAGGCCGCTGGTGCAGACGCCACATCCGCCAGAGCCGCGTTACCTTCCTGCTGCATCCTCCGTGTGATGCACCAAGCGCTATGGCCGCCGGGGAGCTCTCGCTTCGTCCTCCCTGCCCTCTGCACCCTCCTAGGTGAAAGTTAAAGCTTATAACTCATGAGAATGAGGCCGACATTCAATCCGGCGCGTCGCCCCCGAACGTCAGACACGTTTCCCTTCCATGGAAAAAATTGAATTTTTCCTGCCAAATCTCAAGGACGGGAAGCAGAGGCGGACGCGACTCCAAGCCGGCGCTTTCCCTTTCAGTAATCGTCAACCAAGCAAAATCCTTACGTGAGAAGAACTGACAGGTCGGGAAAAAAATGGTGATCCCGAGGCGCCGCGGTCAGTGGAGCCGTCCCTGCGCCGTAAGCTTCCCGCCTCGTCAGCTCGGGCACCGGCTTTATATTTTCAATTAGACAAATAATTATTACAAGGACTTTTGCCAATTTCCAGCGCGCACCTCTGCTGGATGCTGTAAATTTTAATTATTGCCAGTCTGTTCTTGTTTACTTGACAACACCGCGCTCCTCCGCCAAGAGCAGAAGTTCACACGTCGGACCAGATCTTAAAAGGGTTGATCCATTTCATAGTCTGACGGCAAATCACTAGCACAGGCCATTGCTCAATGGTTGGCGGAGCAGGGAGTCCACATAGTAGAGCTGGAGATATAATAATAACACCATATAGCAGGGAACCCACATAGTAGAGCTGGAGATATAATAATACCGCCATATATCAGGAAACCCACATAGTAGAGCTGGAGATATAATAATATCGCCATATATCAGGGAGCCCACATAGTAGCTGACCTGTAGCAGCGCCTCACCCTGTGCACAGTCCAGCCCCCGGCTTTATGGCAGCCGCCTGGCATTTCCCTCTTGGCTCAGGAACCTCCTATCTATGTCTTTCAGTCCAAACTTTCCAGACAGGTAACCCCCCCCCCCCGTCCCATCACTCATGGCATAAACTGTGGGGACATCCAGGCTGGAACTGCCCATTAAATCTGTGCACGGAGATGGCAGCTGGTGTCCTCGCCTGCCAGGCGGCGCCTCATGTTCTGTCCAGTGATGGTCACAGTCTTATTCTTTGCATTGTTCAACCAGTTCCTCCCCCAGCCCCTCTGAGGCGGCGCATTTCCCACAGTACCCGCAGGTCTGACCGCCTCCGCTTCTCCGAATAATGTTTTCCCTCATACATTCGGCTGCGAGTCGGAAAGGAATAATCACATTAAATAGAATAATAAAAAATAGTCTGCACACAGAGCTCTGCAGCATCACCTCCTCTGCACACAGAGCTCTGCAGCATCACCACCTCTGCACACAGAGCTCTGCAGCATCACCACCTCAGCACACAGAGCTCTGCAGCATCACCACCTCTGCACACAGAGCTCTGCAGCATCACCACCTCAGCACACAGAGCTCTGCAGCATCACCACCTCAGCACACAGAGCTCTGCAGCATCACCACCTCAGCACACAGAGCTCTGCAGCATCACCACCTCTGCACACAGAGCTCGGCAGCGTCACCACCCTCAGCACACAGAGCTCTGCAGCATCACCACCTCTGCACACAGAGCTCTGCAGCATCACCACCTCTGCACACAGACCTCTGCAGCATCACCACCTCAGCACACAGAGCTCTGCAGCATCACCACCTCTGCACACAGAGCTCTGCAGCATCACCACCACAGCACACAGAGCTCAGCAGCATCACCCCCCTCTGCACACAGAGCTCTGCAGCATCACCTCCTCTGCACACAGACTCTGCAGCATCACCACCTCTGCTCACAGAGCTCTGCAGCATCACCACCTCAGCACACAGAGCTCTGCAAGCATCACCAACCTCAGCACACAGAGCTCTGCAGCAATCACCCCCTCTGCACACCGAGCTCTGCATCATACCCACCTCTGCTCCCAGAGCTCTGCAGCATCACCCCCCTCTGCACACAGAGCTCTGCAGCATCACCTCCTCTGCACACAGAGCTCTGCAGCATCACCACCTCTGCTCACAGAGCTCTGCAGCATCACCACCTCAGCACACAGACCTCTGCAGCATCACCACCTCAGCACACAGAGCTCTGCAGCATCACCTCCTCTGCACACAGAGCTCTGCAGCATCACCACCTCTGCACACAGAGCTCTGCAGCATCACCCCTCTGCACACAGAGCTCTGCAGCATCACCACCTCAGCACACAGAGCTCTGCAGCATCACCACCTCTGCACACAGACCTCTGCAGCATCACCCCCTCAGCACACAGAGCTCTGCAGCATCACCACCTCAGCACACAGAGCTCTGCAGCATCACCTCCTCTGCACACAGAGCTCTGCAGCATCACCACCTCTGCTCACAGAGCTCTGCAGCATCACCACCTCTGCACACAGAGCTCTGCAGCATCACCACCTCTGCACACAGAGCTCTGCAGCATCACCACCTCTGCACACAGAGCTCTGCAGCATCACCACCTCTGCACACAGAGCTCTGCAGCATCACCCCCTCTGCACACAGAGCTCTGCAGCATCACCACCTCTGCACACAGAGCTCTGCAGCATCACCACCTCAGCACACAGAGCTCTGCAGTATCACCACCTCTGCACACAGACCTCTGCAGCATCACCACCTCTGCACACTGAGCTCTGCAGCATCACCACCTCTGCACACAGAGCTCTGCAGCATCACCACCTCTGCACACAGAGCTCTGCAGCATCACCACCTCAGCACACAGAGCTCTGCAGCATCACCTCCTCAGCACACAGAGCTCTGCATCATCACCACCTCTGGACACAGAGCTCTGCAGCATCACCTCCTCTGCACACAGAGCTCTGCAGCATCACCACCTCAGCACACAGAGCTCTGCAGCATCACCACCTCTGCACACAGAGCTCTGCAGAATCACCCCCTCAGCACACAGAGCTCTGAAGCATCACCACATCACCACACAGAGCTCTGCACCATCACCCCCTCTATACACAGAGCTCTGCAGCCTACCCCCCTCTGCTGACAGCGCTCTGCAGCATCACCCCCTCTAGACACAGAGCTCTGCAGCATCACCCCCTCTGCAGACAGAGCTCTGCAGCATCACCCCCTCTATACACAGAGCTCTGCAGCATCACCTCCTCTGCACACAGAGCTCTGCAGCATCACCACCTCTGCACACAGAGCTCTGCAGCATCACCCCCTCTAGACACAGAGCTCTGCAGCATCACCGCCTCAGCACACAGAGCTCTGCAGCATCACCACCTCTGCACACAGAGCTCTGCAGCATCACCCCCCTCATACACAGAGCTCTGCAGCATCACCTCCTCTGCACACAGAGCTCTGCAGCATCACCCCCTCTGCACACAGAGCTCTGCAGCATCACCACCTCTGCACACAGACCTCTGCAGCATCACCACCTCTGCACACAGAGCTCTGCAGCATCACCACCTCTGCACACAGAGCTCTGCAGCATCTGTGGAGCATCAGCATTCTAGTTATGAGCTCCGCTTTATAGACAGTCTTCCTCTTCCCTGTAATATTTCATTAGCGCGATTAGTCGTGTGCTATGTTC
Source organism: Phyllomedusa bahiana (assembly GCA_025379985.1). NCBI lineage: Eukaryota > Metazoa > Chordata > Amphibia > Anura > Hylidae > Phyllomedusa > Phyllomedusa bahiana. The sequence goes on from JAODAL010012638.1 coordinate 34,923, forward strand.
ATTATGTTGGTATGACAACAAGAACACTCAAATGAAAGATAATGCACAACGTTAACAGGAAATTAGTTTTTTTCTAGTGAACATCAAATTAATTGTTATATTGAATGCTGGAAATCCCACAAAGCAGTCAGCAAGCGTCTCCGTATGCAGCGGGGCCTTCATTAACTGGAGACGCTAAACGAACAAAAATCGTATAAATGTGACGGAGGCTTCCACCGGCTCCAGGCGTCGAGGTTAGAAAACATATACACGGACTATATACATTAACATAGAGATCTTGTTACTGGGCGGCGGGGACGGAGGCTGCTGTGTCTCTACCATCCACCGCCCATGCTCCGTCCTCTTACAAAAATTGTATTTAACTGATATTTACTTTACTGAACTGATATTATAACAAATATATAATGCAATTCAATACAGGTGAATGGTGATCACCGGACCGGGCCAAGGTTTATGACCAGTCCCTGCATATTCTGCCACCGTGTACTGCACAACAGGCTCCTCAGCAATCACACTAATGTTACCAGGTCAGCAACCATGAGGTCCTGAAGTACTGGCGATGGAGGACGCACTGCAGAAGATAGTAAACTATGTACTGTAAATAAGAACCAGTCGATGCTCTATTATGAATCTCCTAAAATGTAACTTATTTATCAACATTAGTTACATTGTTACATAGTTACATATAGTTGCATAGATACATATAGTTACATTGTCATATAGTTACATATAGTCACATTGTTACATATAGTTAGCTTATTATATAGTTACATTGTTATATAGTTACACAGTTACAATGTACAATGTAGTTACATAATTACATAGTTACAATGTTATATACTTACATTGTCACATGTAGTTACATTGTTATATAGTTACATTGTTACATATAGTTACATAGTTACACATAGTTACATTGTTATATAGTTACATTGTTATAAAGTTACATTGTTATATAGTTACATTGTTATACAGGTAAATATAGTTACAATGTTACATATAGTTACATTGTTACACATTGTTACATTGTTAAGTATAGTTACATTGTTATATAGTTACATAGATACAATGTTATATAGTTACACTGTTACATATAGTTATATATAGTTACATTGTTATATAGTTACATATAGTTACATTGTTACGTTGTTAAATATAGTTACATTGTTATATAGTTACATTGTTACATATAGTTACATAGTTACATTGTTATATAGTTACATTGTTATAAAGTTACATTGATATATAGTTACATATAGTTACATTGTTATATAGTTAAATATAGTTACAATGTTACATATAGTTACATTGTTACACATTGTTACATTGTTAAATATAGTTACATTGTTATATAGTTACATAGATACAATGTTATATAGTTACACTGTTACATATAGTTATATATAGTTACATTGTTATATAGTTACATATAGTTACATTGTTACGTTGTTAAATATAGTTACGTTGTTATATAGTTACATAGTTATTTTATTACATATAGTCACATAGTTATATATAGTTACATTGTTATACAGTTACATAGTTTTTACAGCTGAAAAAGACATATCTATTTAGTTCATCCAATGACCCTAAATGTAAAACTCTGATTTGGATCTGTGTAATGTAAAATATGTGATTCATAAGACACTTTCAATAAGAGTTATACAGCTCACCTCTTACAGTAAATGCCAGGGAGGTTTACTGCAGCTAAATCACCTTGATTATTCTATACACACAACCCAATATCAGCAGCACTATTAGCACTAAAAACAATCAAAAAGAACATAGGAATTTTTGGAAAAGCATTTCTGCTACTTTGAATACATGGAACATTTTGAGGTTTTTTAGTTGATATTTTTGATCAAAACTGTGTAAGCCCCCCTGCCATCGGCAAGGCGACCTCAATACAGGTGGGAACCTACTCTATCGATACCTCTTTTGGTGTCTGTTCAGACCTCGATATTTCAGGGAGAGAAGACTCCAGCTACAAGCTACTCTGCATTGATTTAATCATCACTTACTGCCCTACATAAAATAATACAAATATATGAATAAAACACACAACAAACACGTAACATCGATACAGTGAATAGATACAATGTAGCCCATAGTGAGCCCCTGGAACCAGCGCGGTAGCACCAGGAAGCGAGTTCCGTTACATTGTGTTCAGTGCAAGAATGTAACTTCTGAACAACAATTAGGAGCGGACTTTTTTAGCTCCTTCAGCTCCCGCACATCAGCAACATTAGCTGCTGTCTGTCTGTGATGCCGCAGCGTGTAATTTTATTCATATAATGCCAGTGTACATAGTGTTTTATAAGGGTACAAAGCAAGGAGACTGACAGTTTAATAATGCGCTTCTCGCGGATGGTAACATTTTAATTGGGATAAAAAAAAAAAAAAGCATAAAAGACGGCGTTTCATGAATAATGAGCAGCTGGAAGCGGCGCTGAGTGTGAGGAAGGGAAGACCCAAGAATCCGGCTAAGATTATAGCACCAGGCAATGTGTGTTTGGGGGGGGGGGGGGGGAGTCTCATCCCAGCCTGACCTGATGCTCCCGGCTCCGGGATATTTATCCATCTCGTATCTTCCTAAATCTGTGCTAATGTAATCCACAGGATTATTATGCATAGGAGTTTATTATATCCTGCGCCCCGCGATGGATAGACTCAGGCCCCATTCACATCACAGAAACCAGACACGTATGTGAAGTATGACAAACGTGGTCTAATGAGGATGCACAGGGACGCATCCACCGGGTTCGGAATTTAACCCCTGTGATGCCGCGCTCAATAGCAACCACTGCATTTAAAGGGGTTGTCTCACTACATTGATTCCTCTTACCTCAGTTCTGTTTTCTTGGTTTCACTTCGAATTCAGGGGCGTGTTTACTGACTTGTACTAGGCTGCAGTAGAAGCCAGGTCTGTAACTATAGCAACCAGTGTTGGCAGCCTATTAGGAGAGATCAAACAGTTCTGTAGTTATAGCAACCAGTGCTGGCAGCCTATCAGAAAAGATTAAACAGGCCTGTAGCTATAGCATCCAGTGCTGTCAGCCTATCAGGAGAGAATGAATAGGACTGTAGCTATATCAACCAGTGCTGACAGCCTATCAGGAGAGATTGAATAGGACTGTAGTTATAGCATCCAGTGCTGGCAGCCTAATATCAACCAGTGCTGGCAGCCTATCAGGAGAGATTGAATAGGACTGTAGCTATAGCAACCAGCGCTGGCAGCCTATCAGGAGAGATTGAATAGTACTGTAGCTATACCAACCAGTGCTTTCAGCCTATGAGGAGAGTTTGTATTTGACTGTAGTTATAGAATCCAGTGCTGGCAGCCTATCAGTAGAGATTGAACAGGTCTGTAGCTATAGCAACCAGTGCTGGCAGCCTATCAGTAGAGATTGAACAGTGCTGGCAGCCTATCAGGAGAGATCACACAGGTCTGTAGCTATGGCAATCTGAGGAGCTGATGCAGCCCATACAAGAGGGGATATCTAGGAATAGGTAGGACACTGTTAATGGACACATAATGCAAAGTGACTTGTTTTTGAAAGATCTTTAACATAAAAAGCAGCGATCCCTGTAGTGAGACGACCCCTTTAGGTTATTAGATTGGCAAGATCGCAGTGTGGAAATGGGTTTTCATAGCAGATGGGGACCTAGTGAAGGTCTGGAGATCTGCCATCTTTGTAGACCTAGATGTGGAAGTATTGCAGTGTATTATACAAATATTCAATTGTAAGGGCCTCTTGGGTAATAAGCTAGGACTATGCATGGCCACCTATTGGATGTGACATCCAACTCACTGAACCTTGCAATGTGAAAGGGATTAATACCATACCAGACACTCATCTACAGACAGTTGTTTTGAGGTATTTGCCCCTCATCAGTGCAGGGTAGATACTGTTTGGCTTTGTCAGAGGCTGTAGCAGAAACAACTGTCTGCAGATGAGTATAGGGTTGTCTCTAATCCCATTCACACTGCAAGACTCAGTGAGGAAGTGAGATGAGGAATGCTCGATGCAGTAGGTGACGCTGCACAGTCCTGGTTCTTTTTCCACGTTAGCCTTCAATATATTTACATTTCCGTGGAGCGACTATGGGTGTATAAGTCTTCACACCTGCATGGTGTCTCTCCCTAATGAGGAGTATTACCCCTTTTGAAAAAAACGACCAAGTGATTGCTTGGTCATGTCCTCTAGTGGAAGACAAAAAGTAGATAATTTTTGTTTTAAAATCTTTTCCGCCCAAATGCTACTTTTTAGCTACAGGCATTGAGGCAGAACTGTAAGGGTTGTCTGATTTTCTAGTGGCAAGGTGACGATGGGGCATCTTGCTGGACAAGTTACTTTTCCTAAAAAATAGGTAACAAAATTACAAAAGAATTGCAGCGCTCCTTGCTTCATTCCAGGCCACGCCCCTCACACTAAGCCACTCCCCTTTCTCTAAGCTGAACCAAGTTATGCACAAAAAGAACACAGCACTCCCTGTACTTGGGACGATCCACATAGACAGAAAGGAGAACACACGGGCTAACCCTGATGCACTGGGAACTCCAATTGATACAGTATGGAGAACACAGCGCTCCCCTGTTACTGGGAAAACTCCCATAGAACAGAATGGAGGAACACAGCGCTCCCCTGTACTGGGAACTCACCTTAGAACAGAATGGAGAAACACAGCGCTCCCTGTACGGGGAACGAACATAGACAGAATGGAGAATCCGCGCTCCCCTGTATGGGAACTCCCATGAGGTGAATGGAGAACACAGCACTCCCTGTACTGGGAACTCCTATAGAAACAGAATGGGAACACAGCGCTCTCCCTCGTACTGGGAACTCCCATAGAGGAGAATGGGAACTCAGCACATCCCCTGTACTGGGGAACTCCCATGCGGAGATTGGAGAGAACACATGTGTCCCTGTACTGAGTAACTCCCATAGTGGAGGGAATGGGGAACACAGTGCTCCCTGTACGGGAAACAGCCCATAGAGGTGAATGGAGAGCACAGTGCTCCCCTGTACTGGGAACTCCCATAGAGGAGAATGAACTCTTTTTATTAATTTATAAAGATGGAACATAACAAAGGCTCTTTGCCAAATTCAAATCTATTACAAACCAAACTTTACAATGCGCTTTGGATAAAAGAATCCCAGCCGGTCCTGTTACATCATGGAACACACAAATCACACCAATCTGAAGCACCTTCAACACACAATATTGCATACTTTTTTTTTTTTTTTATTAAATCCCCTGTCTATACTAGAAAAACCCTGTGGCACGCCCACAACAGACGTCATTATTTACATATTTATTACAAATTTGATTTAAATATTTACATATACACTTATTTACATTATTTTACACGAGTTCCATCTCCATGTCCCCTTTTTTTTTTTTGGTTGTTGGTTTTCTCTCATGCCAAAATAAGTTGCAACCAATAGAAAAACACCCAGAAGGAAGTATTCAAATCAGCTCACACTACTACCTTTTACTGCATAATACCAGATGCCCACATACCACGACCCAACCAAGTCCTGTGTCCAAGTTTTTTTTTTTTTACCAAGGTCCCTTGTCCCCCTCCCAACCTATCTATCAAACCGTTACACCCTCCCTTTTTTTTTTTTTTTTTTTTTAAAATTATTTCACTAATATATGCCACACATATTACATATATACACAGATATATTTTAGAAACTCAATCAAAACCATTACCCAAGCAGGATCAAGTTCGTGTCTGTAAGACTTTCACCATTTTCTCTATAAAGCAAAAACAAAACAAAAGGCTACGTGTCTTCAAGCATTAGCCCATTCACCTGAAAGTAAAAGATCTAGAGGTCAGGGGAAATCTAAGGCAGACCCCCTCCAAAGTGCAGAGCTCTGGAAGCCCCCAACCTCCCCGGAACTCCATCGAGCGCAACCTTCTCCAGGTCGTCCTGAATGTGGCCTACTCACCTCATCCACAGATGGGTTTTTCTGTCGCGTCGCAACTAAACTCCGTGGCACACCACGTGTGATACCCTGACCACTGCACATATACTACATATTAAGTGCACAGGTCACCTTCCTCCCGGGTCTTTGACGCCCCATAGGCGCCACTCAGCATATGAGAGGCACTGCCAGCTTGTGCCAGCCTATGGAAGCATCACCTCCTTTTGTAACACCTCTAATTGTAGGGCAGTGGGGAGCAGGAAATGCCTCCTGCTCTCTTATGCATTGCCGCTTCCCTCACGGGGACATCCCTTCATCGGGGTGCCTGAACTGCACATTTGCCCCTTATATATTAGCCTTCATGAAGCAACGCACCAGGTCAAGTCCCAAAACCTTAATGGGATCCTTACTGAGTTTAAAAGACGCAACCCTACCCTCCGATCCAGGAGTTTCCTGGCGAGAGTTCTTATCTCCACCATCCCCAGACCCCATCGATGGATGATCTTCAGAGTCAGTGCAACATAAGCCGGGAACTACCTACGTTGGCTCTCGCGGAAAGACCTTCACTCGACACTCCTACTCCCTATTCCGGGAAGTAGGCCGGAAAACCATTCGCTGACAAGAGTCTACCACGTGAGGAGGGCCTGCTTTTCCACATGCACGGCTTCATTGGTTCTTAATAATAGGTGTTCGTTAGGACACTACGGGTTAACCATACCAAACCCCCCTAGTCTCCTCGTGCGGTTATGTCCAACTCTCTCCTTATTAGGTTCAGCCTGTTCCCCCATAACATCTGGAAAAACAGGATGTAGACCGTGGCCAGAGAGACTCGGGCAAAAGGCACACACTGCCAAGATACGATGATACAGGAATCAGGAAGTTCTGATAAGCGATCGTCCCTCTCTATCAGGGTCAAGGGGACAACCCTTCACCGGTGTTCCACCTTCTGAGCGGCATATTCAGCCTGTCCTCCCAGTTTTTTCATTGGGTAATATCCCTGCCGAATTCAATGCCCAAGATTTTAATCGTTTTCCTGGGGCCGCAGGGGGGTCTCAGAAGGACTAAAGGAAAGGGTCTCCTCTCCCAACCACAAGGACTTTTGCACTTGTCCTGGTTGATCTTGGACCGGAAGTATCGAATAGGCAATCCACTTCTGACATCACCCCCCTTGCCTCCTCCGTGGTAGAGGAGTCAAAAGATGGTGACATCGTCCGCGTAGCCACAACCCTCAGGGAGGGTGCTGTGGCCCCCAGGCCCATCCTCACCCCTGCCCAATGAGCCACAATCTTAGCTCCTTAAGAAGGGTCGATCAGCGAACACATATTACAAGGCTCTTAGAGGATCAACCTTGACGAACACCGCACCCACTCACGATAGGCGTCCATCCACACATTCACAAGCGGGGAAGCTCTCGCCCTTTGTTACAAAATTCGCAACCAATCAACATAACCTCCCTGGCAGGGCGTTATATCGAGAGTGGACAGAGGTACTCGTGGTCTACCCGATCAAATGCCTTGGCCTGATCCCAAGGACAGCGTGAACCCCTTCCATGACCTGCCCTGCCCGCTCACAGCATCACTGACCCAGGGCTGCGCTAACTGCGCTGATGAACAGGAATGGAGCCAGTGCTGAACCAATGAAAGAAGCTGTGAGGCAGATTTTTATCTGCCATATTACAAAGCACTTTTGCCAGGGATCTTCCTGTCCACATTGGCAGAGCTATGGACGACATTTTCATGTGGGACGGATCCTTACCCTTTGACAGATTTTCAGCGCTGACTCCTCAATGACTGTGTCAGAATGCTCTGCGGAGAGGACACTCATCTTATTACCTTCAGTCAAGAGGGGAACCAAGGTGTCCTTAAAGGTATTGTAAAATCGATGTGTAGGCCATAGGGGGAAACCCGGGTCTCTCCTGAGGGCTAAGTCTAATCGCACCCTTCCTTCCTCTCTTGATCTCTCCTGTAAAAATCATCAGGAGAGTGGCTTAACTCCTGGTTCAGGAACGGCTTCAGCAGGAAAGCCGCGACACCTGTCCCGATCAAGTTCCTCCACCCAAGAGTTGCGAGTAGAAAGCCCTAACGATCTCCAGGATCTCTGTCTGGACCTTTTCAGAGATCCTGAACTATCCTTTAGGCAGTTACCATTTACATCCTCAATGACAAAACATACAGTTTTTTGTAGGGATCGGTTACGCAGAGGTATTTCCCAAAATCCCTCTCAAAAACCATGTATGCGTGCTATCGTACTGAAATCTCTTGAGCAAGGATGTCACCCTGGAGATCTCCTCGCGGATACCGTCCAGTCGGGCGAGACCAACTGCTCGAGTTTCTCCTTTGATCTGATACAGGCGGTACCTGTCAGACTCCTAAGGCTCGAGGTCTCTGCTGGAAGAACCTCGCGGATCTCTTTTGGAATAGTTCCCACCACTTGACTTACTGTTGAATGACCTAGTTAAAGTTCCTGACTCTGCACGATAAGTCCTCAAGGTTTGTTGATTTCAGTTTCTTCCAGGAGTTGACGAATTCAGCTTCCAAATAACCTCTCCCATTGCGAGGGGTCTCGGCAACATTCAAACGAAAAACAAAATCTTACAGTTATCGGTGAATTCCTCATCTACCCCCGACAAGGTGTCGAGCGATAGCCCTCCCTCCTTTAAATAAAACCTATCTAGCTAGCCTACATGACTACCCTGATGGAACGTGAATCCCCTGTGGTCTGGGGTGTGCCTGGATGTGACATCCTCCAGACGAGCTTCCAGCTGACTATTCTACTCATACGCTAGGCGCATCATAAGCCATACCTCAGGAACTCCTATCTGTGGACCTGTAACGGTATTGAAGTCCCACTCCGGAAGATGACTTGCCGGCTCGTAAAAAGGGGAAAGTGCTTAATCCTCATGATGAGACAATTTCCTCTACTGGGCTTTTGGACTTTAGATTATTAATCAGTCTGGTTCCTGTCCCCTCTTGAGAAACATCTAGGATCAGGAACTCCCCATCTCGAGGCTCGATAACCCCGTCTGCTTTCTACCTCTGCGGTTAAATAAGGGACCGCCACCCGGAATATGCTCGGCTGCAGGGACTATATGAAGGCTCCTGCCCGCCACTCACTCCTGGCCCTTCCTGATTAGTGGAGGTCTGTGAGCTGGTCTCTTGCAGAAAGAAAATGTCAGCTTCAACGCGGCTGAGAAATTGATCGCGTAATCTAGCCTTATCTGACTTAATTGCTGGCAACATTATACTTGCCAGTGTCAACGGGGGAGAGTGCCGCCATCAATTGGTGATCGAGCTCGGACTGCTTTTTTTCGTTCCCCGTGCTCCCCTCTTGCCTTCTCTCCTAATGCCCCCTTCATCTTCAGAGGTACACTGGCTTGTGCTCTTTTTAAACAAACAGAAATACATCCATATTTACATACTAGCCTCCACCTAGACCATCCCTGTGCCCTCCCTTTCTTTATTGTCCCCTGCCACCACTGGCCTCCAGGTTCTTCTCGCCTCCCCGGCTTTTTTTGCCCCTCCTGGTGTAATATGGGGCTTACCAAGGGAGGAAACACACTTCCTGAAGGCCCTCTCCACCCTCTAGCATTGTCAGCTCTTCTTCTCGTCCCCCGATGGAGGGAGCGTCGACTAGGGCTGCATACTTATTTGATGTGGTCAATCAGAAGGGGGGGTTGCCGCCGCTTTCCTTTTCCGCATTCTGGCACTAAGGTAAGGCGAATTGAATGGTTCCACTCTAATGAACAGGGGCAGCAGGGACCGTTTGTTTTTCCCCTTTTTCGCACCCCGTTTTGTTGGGATGGCTCTCCGCTCTCATCCCCTCCACTATCCGAGTGGTAAGAGGCAGCTGGTAGCGGCATCTCCTCCTTCTTTCTATACTTTGGTCTCTTCCTCCATGTCACTTTCCCCCGGAGCCTCTGCTAGTTTCAGCATGGTGGCCACTTCAGGAACAAATTTCTGGGTCCCCCCAGCATGGACCTGAGGTTTCCTGCCCTTGCCCTTCTGCGAGCCTCCTGACGCCTCTTCTGCTCTGTCCGTCTTTTCTTTTAATCATCACGGCTCCTCAAGCTCTATCACCTCGCTGGTGCCCTCCCTGGGTCTTCCGCCCTCTGTGCTATCACCCATCCTTCTAGTGGACACCGCATAATTTAGGCTCACAGAGTGTGGACATCGACTGAAGGGGATGCCCTATTTCAGAACACAGGTTACTCCGAATCTTACTCAGGATGTGGCTAGATGGTGACCAATACACCCCATCACAAGGAACATTCTGCACTGACATTGGGCACTCAATTGTTGTTGGGGTCACCCACACATGTGACAGACTTTCGCTGCCCTGGTAAAAGACAGTAATTCTGTTGCTTCCAAAATCGGTGGAGGATGGGATATGGGATGTGAACCGGTGTTACCTGGTGGACCTTTAGTTTAACCAAGGAAGGTCCAGGCACCCGACAGATGCCGTACTCTCCCTGTTCTTAGTTGGGAAATTTCATGACCTATACCGTAGCGTGCCCAGCCAGGTCATTTTGTCAACATAAGAGAGTGCTCGTTACTTGTTCAGACGGTCTCTCTCTGGACGTTATTTGACGGAAATTGCTGAATGACAAAAATTCACGCCCACGTCGGGCAAAATCTTTCTTGCCTAGTAACGGGGCCCAAAAGAGCTCATGGCCCTCGACCCGCACGAAGCTGACATCAAATATCAGGGACCAAAAGGGTGAATCAGGGCAAGATGTCAGATGCCATGAACTTCCATCCCAAGAGGAGCTCCACCACCCCTGATCTCTGTGGGCACGCATCTCTGCTACCCACTTGAGTCGGACCACATTCCTTCTGGGTGCACCTGGCCCGGTTGTTGGAGGGGGAGGTCTAATATCTCCTCCACCTATAATCTTCTCTCTCGGAAAGCTGAGAGTCCATGTCTCTTTGCCAGAAGGACAATGGGGAACCTCCCTCCTCTATGGTGACTGATTCCTCTCCCTTCTTTAGGGCCTCAGAAAGCGGCGCTGGTTCTCCTCACTCCCATAGCCCGTTGGTAGGCAGAGAGGACCTGCTCCCCCCGGCCGCCACACTTGCGTAGCTCCTCACTCCTCCTCACCTGCTTAGGTGCAAAGCGCAGGTCCTGGCCAAGTGTATTAGTGTTGCAACTTTATGTTTGGGCCAGTGGAGCAGATGCAAGCCGGGGGGTCAGGCGGGCCAGCCCCCTCCCCTCATATCTACTCCAACTTACCTTCTTGTACATTTTTCTACATTACTCTTCATCCATTTCCACATCATTCTCCTCCAATTTGTTTGTATCATCTTCACTCCCCCTTCTTCCATTTTCATATCATTTCTCACCTCCCTTCCTCCTCCATTTACTCCTTCATTCTCCTTCACTAACTCCTACATTTAAATCCCTTGTTCTCCACTTCTTTCGCCCCTTCATTGCCCCCTTCTGCCACCCCAGTTGCTCCTTCATTCATTCCCTTTTTCCTGGACGGCCTTTTCCATCTTTTTTACAGTCTTTGCCTTTTCTCTAGTCTTTTTTGCTTTCTCAGTCTTTTTTTCCCTGGGTATACAACTTGCCCTTCCTCTTAACCTTCGGGGGGGGGCTCGATTTTTTTACCTCGGATTCCTTTTTTGGATCCATTCATATCGTGCCCTTAGAACCTACATTGGCTTGTTCGAAATCTGACCTGTTTGGCCCAACGGCCATCCCACCTTGCCCCACCCATGGAATCTGGACCATGAATGGTTTCATTGGTAACGACCTATGTCCGCTCTATTATCCCGATTCCAAGATCAATTTCCACTCCCGGCAATGAATCAGGAAGGTTAAACGGGCTGGCTACAGCAGCTGGGACCCCATCTTCCACAGCCTGGTCTCCTACAGCTCATCATGAATCCCTAAGGAGGGGCTCAAAGACAAGCTGAGGTCCACTTACGCCTGAAAACCTTTGCTTCTGCTTCCTCCCTACTTTCTGGGAAGAGGGTCTTCCCAAGGCGTTGGATTGAAGGTTCACGGGGGACTCTAGCTCATTGTTGCGTTCTCTGAGCATCCCTAAACGGGTCATCCACCATCGCTGCTCTCCTCGGCTGGGTCTAGGGGTGGACCACCTGCTGTGCGGGGATCCCGCTGCTTGGCACCTTGATGGCGCCTGGTGCGATGCATGTGTTGGAAATTGGGAAGACCTCTGCGAGCTCTCTGACAGGGGTTCACAAGACTCCCATTTCTTCTTCCTTCCCTCTTCTTCTCTCTCGTCCTCCCATTAATTTCTCTTCATTTCTTTAAATCTCTGATCGTTTATTAGTTTTCTCTTTTAACGCTCCTCCCGTTCTCCAGGATGAGGTTCCTCCTCTCCACCAGAACCTAGGATCTCAACCTCTTAGTCTCCTGTTCCTCTTGTTGAGCTCCTGCTCTTTTAGAGGTGGAATTCTGCGCTGCACTTTTTTGCAGTTGTAGCCGCTCTGTAGGGACAAGATCTCCCCTCCTGCTTCCTCATACTCCTTTCAGGTTTGGGGTGTTTCTGGCACAAGTCTCTGGCAGTTTCCCCAGGTGCCTCGTACCACATCCTTAGGTCTAGGGTCAGAGTCTTAAGTCCAATGCACGTGGTCAGTTATGCAGCTCTTTCTGACCACTGTGATCCCGAAATCCCTGGGTCCCCCCTTCATTTTCTCTATTAGTCTCTGGATGGAACGGACTGGAGTTGTAGGGGGGGGCATAGGTTTTCTACCAGCGTCCTTTTCCACAAGCGGTTTCTGGGTGCAGCTTTGCCTTGGGGTTGCGATGCTCTGCATGGATCACTTTGCTGGTGCTAGGGACGGGGTTATTGTCTGCAGCCTGATCTTTACTGCCTCTGGAGGGGCTCCTGCACTTTCAGTCTTTGCCTTCACTGCTAAATTGTTTGTGCACATAACCTTCTCACTTGCACTGTTGTTCCTTGCATGGTCTCTGCCCGGCTGTGTGCTGCTGCCCGGCTGTGTGCCTCCCGGCTGTGTGCTGCTGCCCGGCTGTGTGCCTCCCGGCTGTGTGCCTCCCGGCTGTGTGCTGCTGCCCGGCTGTGTGCTGCTGCCCGGCTGTGTGCCTCCCGGCTGTGTGCTGCTGCCCGGCTGTGTGCTGCTGCCCGGCTGTGTGCCTCCCGGCTGTGTGCTGCTGCCCGGCTGTGTGCTGCTGCCCGGCTGTGTGCCTCCCGGCTGTGTGCCTGCAGCAGATCTCGCTGGTGTTATCCCTCTCACTGCCTGAGCTTCACTCTCCTGCTCAGTGTAGCCGCAGCGCCTGAGGCACAGCGGTTCTGGGGGAACCCGCTCCATGCATGCCCTTCCGCCTGGCCCGCAACCGACTCCTCACAAACTTGCAGCATTCCTCACATCCCTCACAGGCTTCTCTGCTGGTTGCAGGACATTCAGCTGCTGGTTTTTTCCATGACCTTGCAGGTGATGGCTTCACTGCTCTCAGTCCTTGCAGCTCCACTGTAGGTGCGATGCTCTGCAGATAGGCACATTGCTTCACCTGCAGCTCCAGCAGTGCGGGCAGGTAACACATTGCTGCGTACCCGCTGCAACCACTATCGCCGCTGGTACTTGAGGACCCTTGCGGCCGGCCTGTAACGGGCATTCCCTGCAGGCTTGTCTGATGCTGGGGTCCTGTAATCTGGTCAGGCAGGAACTCAGGTGAGAGCAAGGAGGGGACGATCCCTCTGGACCTCCCACTCGATCCCCTCCCCCACTGCCTCCTCCATCTCTCTCGTTTCCAGGTGGTTTGTGGTTACCTGGGTCCCCTGCGACCGCTCCGGGGGACCCAAGGAGCTTCTTGTCCTTCATCTGCAGCGACTCTCCCCTCAGAAGGGGAGGAGCGAGAACAGACACCAGGTGCCTTGCCAAACGCTGCAGCACTTGCACTCACTGTTGTGACTCCACCCCAACAGGAAAGTGAGCAGAATGGATGAACACAGCGTCAACCTGTAACTGGGAACTTTCCCATAGAGCAGAATGGGAGAACCACTGCGCTCCCCTGAACGGGAACTTCCCTTAGGTGCATAATGGAGACCACAGCGCTCCCGTACTGGGAATTCCCTAGAACCAGAATGGAGAAACACAGTGCTCACCTGTACTGGGAAACTCCACATAGAGGGGCGAATGGAGAACACAGCACTCCCCTGTTCTGGAACTCACCATAGGAAACAGAAAATGGAGAACACAGCGCTTCCCTGTACTGGGAACTCCCTAGAAACTGGACTGGGAGAACACAGCGCTCCCTGTACTGGAACTCCCATGAGGAGATGGAGTATCACAGCGCTCACCTGTACTGGGACTCCCATAGAGGACGAATGGAGAACACAGCACTCCCCTGTACTGGAACTCCATAGAACAGAATGGAGAACACAGCGCTCCCCTGTAATGGGAACTCACATAGAACAGACTGCAGAACACAGCGCATCCCTATACTGGAACTCCCATAGAGGAGAATGGGAGAACACAGCACTCACCTGTAATGAGGTTCTCCATTCGAGCAGAATGGAGAACACCGCGCTTCCCCCTGAACGGGGAACTCCCATAGAGGAGAATGGAGAACACAGCGCTCTCCGGTACTGGGAACTACCATAGAGGAGTATGGAGAAACACAGTGCTCCCCTGTACTGAGAACTCCAGTAGAGGAGTATGGGAGAACACGCGCTCCCCTGTACTGGGAACTCCCATTGAGAGGAATGGTTGAACACAGCCTCCCTCTGTACTGGGAACTCCATAGAGGAGAATGGAGAACACAGTGCTCCCCTTGCTACTGGGAACTCCCATAGAGGAGAATGGTGAACACACCACTTCCCTGTACTAGGAACTTCCAATAGAGGAGGGAATGGAGAAACTGTGATACCCTGTATTGGGGAACTCCCTTAGCGGAGATTGGAGAACTCAAGTGCTCCCCTGTTACTGGGATCTCCCATGAACGAATGGAGAACACAAGTGCTCTCCTGTACTGGGAACCTCCATAGAGGAGAATGGAGAAACACAGCACTCCCCTGTAATGGGGAACTCACAAAGAGCAGGAAGGGAGAACACCGCGTCCCTGTACTGGGACTCCCATAGAGGAGAATGCGAGATCACAGTGCTCCCTGTACTGGGAACTCCCATAGAACAGGATAGGAGAACACACGCACTCCTGTACTGTGGAAACTCCCATAGAGGAGAATTGAGAACACAGCACTCCCCTGTACTGGGAACATACCATAGAGGAGAATGGAGATACACTGGTGCTCTCCTGTATGGGAATCCATGAACAGAATGGAGAACACTGCGCTCTTCCTGTTACTGAGAACTCCCGTAGAGGAGTAGGGAGAACACCGCGCTCCCCTGTACTGAGAACTCCCGTAGAGGAGTAGGGAGAACACAGCGCTCCCCTGTACTGAGAACTCCCGTAGAGGAGTAGGGAGAACACTGCGCTCCCCTGTACTGGGAACTCTAATAGAACAGAATGGAGAACACAGCGCTCCCCAGTACTGGAAATCCAATAGAGGTGAATGGAGAACACAGTGCTCGTCTGTACTGGAACTCCCATAGAACAAAATGGAGGAACACAGCGCTTCCCTGTACTGGGAACTCCATAGAAGGAGAATGGGAGAGAACACATACGCTCCCTGTACTGGGAACTTCCAATCATAGAACAGAATGGGAGAAACAGCACTTCCCATGTTTGGAAACTTCATAGAACAGAATGGAGAACACAGCGCTCCCCTGGTATTGGGAACTCCCATTAGAGGCGAATAGAGAAACACCAGCGCTCCCCTGTTACTGGATAAAC
Organism: Phyllomedusa bahiana; assembly: GCA_025379985.1. NCBI lineage: Eukaryota > Metazoa > Chordata > Amphibia > Anura > Hylidae > Phyllomedusa > Phyllomedusa bahiana. Next base: position 50,634 of record JAODAL010012638.1, read on the forward strand.
TCCCATAGAACAGAATGGAGATCACAGAGCTCCCCTGTACTGAGAACTCCCATCGATACCAGATTGGAGAACACAACGCTCCCCTGTACTGGGAACTCCCATAGTGAAAGAATGGGAGAACACAGCACTCCCTGTAATGGGGAAACTCGCCATAGAGCAGAATGGAGAACACCGCGCTCCCCTGTACTGGGTACTCCATAGAGGAGAAATGGAGAAACACAGCGACTCCCCTGTACTGGTGAACTCCCATAGAACAGGATAGAGAACACAGCGCTCTCCTGTACTGGGAACTCCACATAGAGGAGAATGGAGAAACACAGCGCTCCCCTGTGCTGGGGACCCTCCCATAGAACAGAATGGTGAGGAACACAGCGCTCCCTGTACTGAGAACTCCCATTAGAGGTTAAGTAGGGAGATACACCGCAATCCCCTGTACTGGGAAAACTCATAGAGGTGAATGGAGAACACAGCGCTCCCCCTGTGCTGGGACCTCCATTAGAAAACAGAATGGTGACACAGCACTCCCCTGTTTACTGGGAACTCCCATAGAGGAGAATGGAGAAAACAGCGCTCCCCTGTACTGGGAAACTCCATAGAACATGATGGGAGACACTGCGCTCCACTGTTACTGGGAACTCCATAGTACAGAACTGGAGAGAAACACAGCGCTCCCCTTGTACTGGGAACTCCCATAGAACAGAATGGAGTGATCACAGCGCTCCCTGTACTGGGGAAACTCTCATTGAACATAATGAGAACACATCGCTCCCCTGTACTGCGAACTTCCCATAGAAACAGAATGGAGTGAACCAGCGCTCCCCCTGTACTGGGAACCTGTGTAGAACAAAATGGAGTACACAGCGCTCCCCTGTACCTGGGAACTACCATGAACTGATTGGAGAAACCCACAGAAGCTCCCTGTTCTGGGAACTCCATAGAACGAATGGTAGTCTCAGCACTCCCCTGTACTGGGAACTCCATAGAGGAGAATGGTGAACACAGCGTTCTCCCTGTACTTGGGATCTCCCATAAGGAGAATGGGAACACAGTGCTCGCCTGGTACTGGGAACTCCCGTAGAACAGGAATGGAGGACACAGCGTCCCCTTGTATGGGAATCCATAGAGGCAAGAATGGAGAGAAAACTCCAGCGCTCCCTGACTGGGAACTTCCATAGAACAGAATGCAGAACACAGCCACTCCTTGTATGGGAAACTTCCATTAGAAACAGCAATGGAGTTCACTGCGCTGCCCTGTACTGGGATCTGCCATAGAGGAGAATGGAGAACACAGCGCTCACCTTGTTACTGGGAAACTCAATAGAGGAGAAATAGAGAAACCACAGCGCTCTCCTGTACTGAATACTCCCCATAGAATCTGAATGGAGAACACAGCGCTCCCCTGTACTGGGAAACTCCCATAGAACAGAAAAAAATAACAATGGTGAAACACAGCGCTCCCACGTACTGGGATCTCCCAAAGTCTGATAGGTCCAGAGCCACCTCTGGGCACTGCACCTATCCTGCCTATAGACCCCCAAAAATGTTGGCTCAGAACAGAGAGTTGGTCACACTTGCTCACAACTCTCCATTCTGTTCTATAGGAGTTCCCAGGAGAGTACGATTCACCAAAATCTAATCAGGGAACAAAGGTTTATATTGAGCTGTGTAAGCAAAAGAGGGTGATCTATAATAGAATAGTACAGAGGTTTCAGGCTCCCACTTCCTGTTCAGGTTGTGGGTGGTTCTACAGCTTCAGACACCCACTTCCTGCTCATGCTGTGGATGGTTCTACAGCTTCATACTCCTACTTACTGTTCAGGCTGTGGGGGGTTCTACAGCTTCAGACTCCTACTTCCTGTTCAGGCTGTGGGTGGTCCTATAGTTTCAGACTCCCGCTTCCTCATCAGGCTGTGGGTGGTTCTACAACTTCTATAGCTTCAGGCTCCCACTTCCAGTTCAGGCTGTGGATGATTCTACAGCATCAGTCTCTTACTTCCTGTTCAGGCTGTGGGTGGTTCTACAGCTTCAGGCTCCTACTTCTTGTTCAGGCTGTGGATGGTTCTACAGCTTCAGGCTCCTACTTTATGATCAGGCTGTGGGTGGTTCTACAGCTTCAGGCTCCTACTTCTTGTTCAGGCTGTGGATGGTTCTACAGCATCAGTCTCTTACTTCCTGTTCAGGTTGTGGGTGGTTCTACAGCTTCAGGCTCCTACTTTATGATCAGGCTGTGGGTGGTTCTACAGCTTCAGGCTCCCACTTCCTGTTTAGGCTCATGGTGGTTTAGTAGGTTTTTACCCTTTGTCCCCTTTACAGGGACCTGGAGTTTGCCGCAGGGAACTCCCACATCACAGTCCTTAGCTACAGATAACATAACCAGACATAGTAGCATAGGGACAGGCAGAAATCGTAGTTGAACAGGCGGAGGTCAGCACAGGCGGAGGTAACAGGCAGAAGGTCAAGACAGACGAAGAAGGCAAAGATAATGGCATACGGGCCGGATCAGAAACCAGAAATCCCCGTCCAAATACAGCAAGTGGAGCAGGAGAGTCCCTGTAAATCTAGTACAGTGCATGGGCATAAGCGGGGAAGACAAAACCTGCATTAAGAGGGGGCAGAGCAGGACCATCAGCCACGAGAGCACAAAAACTGGGAGCAAACAGTGGAAAAGGGACAACCAGGACCAGTGGTGGCCACCAGGACGGGTGAGAGGGAGGGTGAAAGTAGCACTGACGGGTGCAGGCGAAATGAGACGCTCAGGTTTTTAGAGAAGACAAGCAGGGAATGAAGAGCCCCCGTGCACCTGCACCCCAGACCAGGAGGTGCGCCACGCTGGGAGGGGGGGGGGGGGATTGGATCATAAGACAAAGATGCTTATAGTTTCCCTGTACACGTATTTTCTCTAAGTTCTGCTGCTGGTACCGGCAAAAAGGAACGAAGACGCTAAAAACTGTAGCGAACTGCACCTTGTGAACCGACCGTCGGGATATATGTGTGTCAGGGTTTTGTGAAAAGGAAGAAGTTTCGGATTTACTTCTAAATCAGAGACTATTAATTCTCGGGTCCCACCAGTGGAGGTGATTCTTGGGGACCACCAGTGGAGATGATTCTTGGGGCCACCAGTGGGGCTGATTCTTGGGGCCACCAGTGGATGTGATTCTTGGGGACCACAGTGGAGTTTATTCTTGGGGCCACCAGTGGAGGTGATTCTTGGGCACACCAGTGGAGTTGGTTCTTGGGGCCACCAGTGGAGATGATTCTTGGGGCCACCAGTGGAGATGATTCTTGGGGCCACCAGTGGAGGTGATTCTTGGGGACCACCAGTGCAGATTATTATTGGGGCCACCAGGGGATTGTTCTTGGGGCCCACCAGTGGGATGATTCTTGGGGACCACCCGTGGAGAGGATTCTTGGGGCCACATGGAGGGATTCTTGGGGCCACCAGTGGAGAGGAATCTTGGGGCCCACCAGTGGAGAGGATTCTTGGGTCCACCAGTGGAGATGATTCTTGGGGCCCACCCGTGGAGATGATTCTTGGGGCCACCAGTGGAGGCGATTCTTGGGGCCACCAGTGGAGTTGATTTTTGGGACCACCAGTGGAGATGATTCTTGGGGCCACCAGTGGAGATGATTCTTGGGGCCCCCATTGGAGGTGATTCTTGGAACCACTAGTGGAGCTGATTCTTGGGACCACTAGTGGAGCTGATTCTTGGGGCCACCAGTGGAGATGATTCTTGTGACCACCAGTGGAGGTGATTCTTGGGACCCACCACAGGAGCTAATTCTTAGGGCCACCAGTAGAGATGATTCTTGGAACCCACCAGTGGAGCTGAATATTGGGATCCATCAGTGGAGTCGGTTCTTGGGGCCACCAGTGGAGATGATTCCTGGTGCCCACCAGTGAAAATGATTTTTGGGGCCACCAGTGGAGGTGATTCTTAGGGACACCAGTGGAGGTGATTCTTGGGGACACCAGTGGAGCTAATTCTTAGGGCCACCAGTAGAGATGATTATTGAAGCCCACCAGTGAATCTGATTATTGGGACCCAACAGTGGAGTTGGTTCTTGGGTCCCGTCAGTGGAGGTGATTCTTGGGGCCCCCAAGTGGAGATGATTCTCAGGGCCACCAGTGGAGTTGATTCTTGGGGCCCACCATTGGAGATGATTCTTGGGGTCACCAGTGGAGATGATTCTTGGGACCACCAGTGTAGATGTTTCTTGTGGCCACCAGTGGATCTGATTCTTGTGACCCACCTGTGGAGCTGATTCTTGGGGCCACAAGTGGAGTTGATTCTTGGGACCCACCAGTGGAGCTGATTCTTGGGTCACCAGTGGAGCTGATTCTTGGGGCCACCAGTGGGGTTTATTCTTGGGACCCCCAGTGGAGATGATTCTTGGGGTCCCCAGTGGAAAATGATTTTTGGGTCACCCGTGGAGTTGATTCTTGGGCCACCAGTGGAGATGATTCTTGGAACCCACCAGTGGAGCTGATTCTTGGGACCCACCAGTGGAGCTGATTCTTTGGGCCACCAGTGGAGTCAATTCTTGGGACCCACCAGTGGAGCTGATTCTTGGGGCCACCAGTTGAGTCGATTTTTTGGGACCACCAGTGGAGGGTTTATTTTGGGGCCACAAGATGAGTTGATTCTTGGTTCCCACCAGTGGAGATGATTCTTGGGGCCACCAGTTGAGTCGATTCTTGGGACCCACCAGTAGAGGTGATTTTTGGGGCCACCAGTGGAGCTGATTCTTGAGGCCACCAGTGGAGTCGATTTTTGGGACCACCAGTGGAGATGATTCTTGGGGTCCACCAGTGGAGATGATTCTTGGGGTCACCAGTGGAGGTGATTATTGAGGCCACCAGTGGAGATGATTCTTGGGACCCACCAGTGGAGATGATTCTTGGGAACCACCAGTGGAGCTGATTCTTGGGGCCACCAGTGGAGTCGATTCTTGGGACCCACCAATGGAGCTGATTCTTGGGGCCACCAGTGGAGTCGATTCTTGGGGCCCACTATTCGAGTTGATTCTTGGGGACCACCAGTGGAGATGATTCTTGGGGTCCACCAGTGGAGTAGATTCTTTGGGTCACCAGTGGAGATGATTCTTGGGGCAACCAGTGGAGTCGATTCTTGGGACCCACCAGTGGAGATGATTCTTTGGGTCACCAGTGGATGTGATTCTTGGGGCTACCAGTGGAGGTGATTCTTGGGGACCACCAGTGGAGATGATTCTTGGCGCCCACCAGTGGAGATGATTCTTGGCGCCCACCAGTGGAGCTGATTCTTGGGGCCACCAGTTGAGTCGATTCTTGGGACCCACCAGTGGAGCTTATTCTTTGGGCCACCACTGGAGTTCTACCTTTCCACAGGCCTGCTATTCTCGGGGCTCACCATTCCTGGGGGTTCGGTCCCCTGTTGCCGAATACAAGTTTGCATATTTTTCATAAAAACTGTTACATGGCCTCCCTCAATGTTCGACCCAAGCAGTGTATTTTTCAGTGTTTTCCTGTCCTGCAGAGCTACATTGCTGCGACAGTTTATTACAGACGAGATCGGCGGCCATGATGCTCTAATGATGAGTGAAAACCCTAATTCTGTTGCCAGGAAACAATGAGGAATAGATGATGTCGGATTCATTGGGCGCCCTGTTATTTAGTAACTCTTCTGCTCTCCTCCGAGTTGAGAAATCATTCTGATCTTACTCGTCAGAGCGGCAGAGAAGACTGATGGGAGAAAGTATTAGGTATTAATTCAAGTTCCAAACATCTGGCTGCAATAATCATTAAAAACATCAGTGATCGACCGTCGTAGTATGCTAATTGCATTTGCATCCGGTTCTTGATGCAACGTCTGTAAGACAAAGTCATACATATTTATAACCTCAAAATAGCTGACTGAATAATTGCACATTTAAGTAACTTCTTCTTTCTTGTATAAAAAAGTCATTATATTATTGCAGCTAATTAGCAATGGGAAAATTGAATCATTATTATTTGTGGAGTTAATTTATACTAATTTCACCCTAAGCAATATAAATTCAAACACGGTTTTCTAAATTGCTGAGGCTGATGAAGAGCCAGTGGCGTTCCCGAGGGAGAGCTGCGGGCGATGGGGAAGGATAGAAGCTCAACCTCAGACATCAAGAACTTAAACTGAGCACAAATCACAATAACACAGGCAAAATTTCACAGTCATAAATTGATCTGTTCCCACAGACTAGAAAAGTCTGTAAGATAAGTACACACAAAGGACTGAGATCAAATTATAGTTTGTGTTTGTTATAAAATGGTGAGTGAATTTTTCATAATACTGCCCCCTATGTACAAGAATATAACTACTATAATACTGTTCCTATGTACAAGAATATAACTACTATAATACTGCTCCTATGTACAAGAATATAACTACTATAATACTGCTCCTCTGTACAAGAATATAACTACTATAATACTGCCCCCTATGTACAAGAAATAAAATACTATAATACTGCCCCTATGGTACAAGAAAATAACTACTATAATTTCTGCCCCTATGTACAAGAATATAACTACTATAATAAATGCTCCTCTGTACAAGAATTTAACTACTATAATACTGCTCCCTATGTACAAGAATATAACTACTATAACACTGCCCCCCATGTACAAGTTATAAAAATACTATAATACTGCTCCTATGTACAAGAATATTTAACTACTATAATCTGCCCCTATGTACAAGAATTATAACAAACTTAATACTGTTCCTATGTACAAGAATATAAATACTATAACATGCCCCCTATGTACAAGGTATATAACTACTTAATACTGCTCCCTATGTACAAGAATATAACTACTATAACACTGTCCCTATGTACAAGAATATAACTACTATAACACTGCCCTATGTACAAGTTTTATAGCTACTATTATATTTCTCCTATGTACAAGAATATAACTCTTATAATTTTCTGCCTCCTATGTACAAGAATATAACTATTATAATACTGTCCCTATGTACAAGAATATAAAATACTATGATACTGCCCTATGTTCAATAATTATAACTACTGTAATACTGCCCCTATGTACAAGTATAACTACTATAATACAGCCCCTATGTACAAGAATATAACTACTTTAATTACTGCCCCTATGTACAAGAATATAACTACTATTACTGCTCTAGTACAAAAATTTAATATATAATACTGCTCCTGTGTAAAATAATATAACTACTATTATACCGCCTCTAATGTACAAGAATATAAACTACTATTAATACTGGGCCCCCATGTACAAGAATTTAACTACTATAATACTGCTCCTATGTACAAGAATATAACTACTTTAATACTGCTCCTATGTACAAGAATATAACTACTATAATACTGCTCCCATGTTACAAGAATATAACTACTTTTAATACTGCTCCTATGTACAAGAATACAAACTCTATAATGCTGCCCCTATGGACAAGAATACAACTACTATATATTGCCCCCTATGTACAAAAATTAACTTACTTAATACTGCCCCTATGTACAAGGGAATATACTACTATAATACTGCTCCCCATGTACAAGAATATAACTACTTTAAAACTGCCCCTATGTACAAGAATATAACTACTATAATACTGCTCCTATGTACAAGAATATAAATACTATAATACTGTCCTATTTTACAAGAATATAAACTACTATAATTTCTGTCCTATGTACAAGATACAAACTACTATAATGTGCACCTATGTACAAGAATTACAATACTTAATATTGCCCCTATGTACAAAAAATATATCTGTAATCGCCTCTTTTACAGATATAAATACTTAATACTGCTCCCTATGTACAAAATATTAACTACTATAAATACTGCCCTTTGTACAAGAATATTAACTGCTATAATTTCTGTCCTCTATGTACAAGAATATAACTACTATAATACTGCCCCTTTTTTAAAGTATATAAATTACATTATTCCTGCCCCTATGTACAAGAATATAACTACTATAATACTGCCCCCTATGTACAAGAATATAACTACTATAATACTGCTCCCTATGTACAAGAATATAAAAACTATAATACTGCCCCTATGTACAAGAATATAACTACTATAATACTGCAACCTATGTACAAGAATATAACTACTAGGGGTAGGGGGTGTTGCAGCCACTCTTTGTAGATTTTGAGGTGTAAGTGACAGGACCTGGGACTGAGAAGTGATGTTTTTTGGGAGGCGGAGCAGGACTCCTCTTGCTTTCCCCTGGTCAGATGCTAGTGAGGGCCGGGGATGCACAGGAGGAGGTTGTGCTTGTAGTCAGCTGTGATGCCGCTGCAGCCTAATGAGATCATTACCAAACATATTCGCAGTCATTTTCCCCATCAGCAAAGCGTTCAGCTCCAGCATAAACCACTAAAATAACGTTTTGATGAACAGGTTCATTTACAGCTGCGGCAACTCGCAAACTAACTTATAATGTTGAAGACTAAATCTGGCCAGAAGAGTGAGAGGAGACGGCAAGAGGAGAGTGAGAGGAGACGGCAAGAGGAGAGGGAAAAGGGGGAGGGAGGGGGGGCAAAAAGGAGAGTGAGAGGAGGGAAAAGGAGAGTGAGAGGGGGACGGCAAGAGGGATGGGGGGGAGGCAAAGGAGAGTGGAGGAGCGGAAGAGGGGGAGTGAGAGGAGACGGCAAAGGAGGGAGGAGAGGGGAAAAGGGGGGGCAAAAGGAGGTGAGAGGGAGGAAGAGGGGGGGGTGAGAGGGGAGGAAAGGGAGTGAGAGGAGAGGCAAGGAGGTGAGAGGAGACGGCTTAAAGGGAAGGGCAAAGGAGAGTGGGGAGGGCAAAGGGAGTGAGAGGAGAGGGGGAAGAGGAGAGGGCAAGAGGAGTGAGAGGGAAAGGCAATGGAAGTAGGGAGACGGCAAGAGGAGAGGGCAAGAGGAGAGTGAGAGGAGACGGCAAGAGGAGAGTGAGAGGAGAGGGCAGGAGGAGAGTGAGAGGAGAGGGTAAGAGGGAGTGGGGAGGAAGGAGAGGAGGGAGGAAGGGGGAGGGCAAGAGGAGAGTAGGGAGACGGCAAGGGAGGTGAAGGAGAGGGAGGAGGAGAGTGAGGGAGAGGGAGGAGGAGGAGAGGGAGAGGGCAAGAGGGGGAGGGGGGGTGGGGAGTGGGGGGGGAGGGGGGTAGGGGGGGGGGGGGTGAGGGGGGCGGGAGGGGTGGAGGGGGGGCGGGGAGGTGAGGGGGGGGGGGTGGGAAAGGGGGGGGTGGGGTGTGGGGGGGGGTAAGGGGAGAGTGGGGGGGGGGAGGGGGGGGGGGGGGCAAGAGGGGTGAGAGGGGGGCAGGGGGTGGAGGGGGGGAGGGGAGTGGGGAAAGGGGGAAAGGAGGTTGAGGGGGGGGGGGGAGTGGGGGGGGGGGGAGGGGGGGGGGAAAAGGTGGGGGGGGGGGGCAAGGGGGGGGGGGGAAAGGGGGGGGGGTGGGTTAGGGGGGGGAAGAGGGGGGGGGGGGGCGGGGGGGGGGGGGGGAAGGGGGGGGGGGGGAGTGGGGGGGGGGGAGGGGAGGAGGAGAGGGGAAGGGGAGTGGGGGAGGGCAATGGAGATGGAGGAGAAGCGAGGAGGTGAGGGGAGGCAAGAGGAGAGTGAGAGTTGAGGGCTATAGGAGAGTGAGAGGAGGGGAAAAGGGGTGAGAGGAGGGGAAAAGGGGTGAGAGGAGAGGGGAAGAGGAGGGGTGAGAGGAAGGGAAGGGAAGCGAGAGGAAGGGAAGGGAAGAGAGAGGAAGGAAGGGGACCGGAGAGGGGGAGGGGAGGGCAAAGAGGGGGAGTAGGGGGAGAGGGGGAAAAGGAGAGTGAGTGGAGAGGGCAAGAGGGGAAATAGAGGAAAAGGGCTTTTGGGGGAGTGGAGGAGACGGGGAAGAGGGGGAGTGAGAGGAGGGGGGCAAGAGGGGGGGTGAGAGGAGAGGGGAAAAGGAGAGGGGAGAGGAGGGGCCCCAAAAGGGAGGGGAGGGAGGGAAGGGAATAAAGGGGAGTGAAGGAGGGGGGCAAAGGAGAGTGAGGGGAGGGCAAGGGAGAGTGGGGAAAGGGGGAGAAGAGGAGAGTGAGAGGAGAGGGTAAGAGGAGAGTGAGAGGAGAGGGCAAGAGGAGAGTGAGAGGAGAGGGCAAGAGGAGAGTGAGAGGAGAGGGCAAGAGGAGAGTGAGAGGAGAGGGCAAGAGGAGAGTGAGAGGAGAGGGCAAGAGGAGAGTGAGAGGAGAGGGTAAAGCGCGGAAAGGGGCCGATGTCTTTTAGGAAAAATTTTTATTCTTTTGATGTTATTTGCAATTTTTTGAACAAAAGGGTTTTTTCCCCCCCGGGCACTCCCCTCGGCCGGAGAAGCTCTCGTGTCTGTACATTATGTGACCCAACGAAACTCATGGTCTTTTTTGACGGGCGGGGCCAAAACTCGGTTTCCTTGGGCTGATAAAGTGGTGGCGGCGAGTGTTAGATCTCACCACCAGCCCCTTCCTCTACCCTCAGTTTAAAATAATTTGGTCTTGGGCTGCAGACAAAAGATTGGTTGCAAGGGACCTGCGGTCTGTCAACCATTGAATAGACTGTAGCTGTTACAATGTTTCTCTTGCCTTGGAGCAGCTTACATAGTTACATAGTGTGGAGGATCAGCGTCACAAATGGTAGGCAGCAGGGGCTTCAACAGACCGAGACAGTGACAGCGATGTAAAAGTTTAAGTCCAGGCGCTGCCTGGGTTTATTTGGCAGGTGAAACAAAACACAAGGCCTTAAGGTTCAGGCCAAAAACACAAACACAAATGCTGCTCGGCTGAGCTCTGCCTGAACAGAGGATTCCTTTCTGTCTTTGCACAGGTAGTAGATCCCAGCGTGGTTTCCCTCTTAGCAGCAGTGGTCCACACAAAAGACAAACACAAGCCTGCAGGCCCAGGCTTTATAGGCCTAATACCAGCCTCACCTGGGCGTGGGACCGGCCACCCACCCTGCTCTTTGACCACTCCAGGAAAAGCCGACCCAGACTAAGCGGATTGGAACCGTTATAATAACACTGTGTCAGTAACATAGTGTTACTGACACCTAAACTGTCGGCCTTCCTTCACCGAGCCCAGGCCTCTCGGTGACACACGTTGCTCCATATACTTCCTAGAGCCACATAGGACAGAACCCTAGGGGAAAAATACCTTCCCTCGGCCACTCTACCTGTCACCTTCTCACATACCCTCCCCCTCTCTTCGAGCCTGTGGGGTCGGACACATTTGGCCACCATACAGTGTGTTCGGGAAAGAGCGTCAGCGTTACCCTGTAGCCTCCCTGCTCTGTGCTCCACTGTGAACTTGAAGTTTTGCAAGGTTAGGAACCACCTTGTGACCCTTGCGTTCCTTTCCTTCGCCTGACACATCCAAGTTAATGGAGAATGATCTGTGATTAACCGGAAGTGTCGGCCCAACAAAAAATATTTAAGGGTCTCGAGGGCCAACTTAATGGCCAAGCACTCTCGCTCTACAATGCTATAGTTTTTCTCAGCAGGTGTGAGCTTCCGACTTAGGTAGGTGACAGGGTGCTCCTCTCCATCTTTCTCCCTGGAAAGCACTGCACCCAGTCCCACATCGGACGCATCCGTCTGCACGATGAACTCCTTTTTAAAGTTAGGAGTTACCAGTACTGGCGTGTCACAGAGAGCCAGCTTTAACACTTGGAACGCCCTCTCTGCCTCGGAGTTCCAAGCGACCATAATGGACTTACTGTGTCGTGTCAGATCCGTTAGAGGTGCTGCTATACTAGCGAAGTTCTGGATAAATCTCCGGTAGTACCCCACAATACCTAGAAAAGCCCTCACCTGCCTTTTTGTTGTGGGCTGTGGCCATTCCTGAATAGCTTGCACTTTATTGATTTGGGGTTTTATGATACCCCTTCCGATCACGTACCCCAAGTAGCGGGCTTCTTCCAAACCTAGGGCGCACTTCTTTGGATTCGCTGTTAGTCCTGCTGCTCTCAGGGAATTAAGCACGGCCTGTACCTTGGGTAGGTGGCTATCCCAGCCCGCACGTTGGCATTCACCCCCAAGCGAGCCAGGATCTCGCCCTTTAGTTTAGCATATTCCCGAGCGTCCTGCTCGCTGAGGTCGAAGTACGCTTTTTGTGGCTCCCCAGTTAGAAAGGGCGCCACTACCTCAGCCCACTGAGCCCCTGGTAGCTTCTCCCGCTCTGCCAGCCTTTCAAAAACCATGAGATAGGCCTCCACATCGTCTGTGAGTGTCATCTTCTGCATGGACGACTGTACCGCAGCACGAGCGGCGGGAGCTGAACTTGGCGACCTCTGGACACTTTGCGCCACCGCCAGGACTTGCTCTTGGAGCTGCTTGTTGATATGCTGCTGCTCCTGAAGGGCGAGACGGTTAGCCTCTATCAACAGGGCGTTGGTTTCTGCCTGGGCTCTCATAGCTTCATCGTGCACCTTTTGTTGATTCGCCGTCATTAGTTGGAGGCTACTGTTAGCCTGGATCAGCTGCTTCAGGAGCTCGTCCATCTTGGCCGTCTCTGCTTGTTGCACTGCTGCAGCTTTAACCCAGGACATAAGCTCACAGTCTTCTCCAGACACTTTTCAGGGTCTGTTGCCCTTAGCAACAGGTTTTATGCTACTGCAGTCAATGTCCTTTTAAACGCGTGTATGTCTCTTTAAGTCTGTATGCCCGCATCCGAGACACCATATGTGGAGGATTAGCATCACAAATGGTAGGCAGCAGGGGCTTCAACAGACTGAGACAGTGACAGCAATGTAAAAGTTTAAGTCCAGGCGCTGCCTGGGTTTATTTGGCAGGTGAAACAAAACACAAGGCCTTAAGGTTCAGGCCAAAAACACAAACACAAATGCTGCTCGGCTGAGCTCTGCCTGAACAGAGGATTCCTTTCTGTCTTTGCACAGGTAGTAGATCCCAGCGCGGTTTCCCTCTTAGCAGCAGTGGTCCACACAAAAGACAAACACAAGCCTGCAGGCCCAGGCTTTATAGGCCTAATACCAGCCTCACCTGGGCGTGGGACCGGCCACCCACCCTGCTCTTGGACCACTCCAGGAAAAGCCGACCCAGACTGAGCGGATTGGAACCGCTATACTACCACTGTGTCAGTAACATAGTGTTACTGACACCTAAACTGTCGGCCTTCCTTCACCGAACCCAGGCCTCTCGGTGACACGCGTTGCTCCATATACTTCCTAGAGCCACATACGACAGCACCCTAGGGGAAAAATACCTTCCCTCGACCACTCTACCTGTCACCTTCTCACAATAGTTACATAGTTACACAGTTACACAGTTACATAGTTACATAGTTACACAGTTACACAGTTACATAGTTACACAGTTACACAGTTACATAGTTACATAGTTACACAGTTACATAGTTACATAGTTACACAGTTACACAGTTACATAGTTACATAGTTACACAGTTACATAGTTAAAATTATGTTACATACACACGTTACACAGATACATAGTTACATAGTTACACAGTTACACAGTTACATAGTTACATAGTTACACAGTTACATAGTTACACAGTTACACAGTTACATAGTTACATAGTTACACAGTTACACAGTTACACAGTTACATAGTTACACAGTTACATAGTTACATAGTTACACAGTTACACAGTTACACAGTTTTATAGTTACATAGTTACACAGTTACATAGTTACATAGTTACATAGTTTTATAGTTACATAGTTACATAGTTACACAGTTACATAGTTTCATAGTTTTATAGTTACATAGTACAGTTGAAAAAAGATACGTGTCCATCAAGTTCAACCAAGGGTGGGGAAAATGTGGGTGAAGGGAGGGAGACGAGGATTTAAAGCCCATCCTCCCCACTGGTTAATTCCCTGAAACCCAGAAGGCAAGAACCAATCTGCTCCTGCGGAGACCCCATCTCTGACCCCAGAGCCTCAACCGGCCAGGATCCAGAATTTTACATGGCTACATACGCATTCATATTCTTTAGTTCCAGGTAGATAGCTAAGCCTTTCTTGAAACCCTCACCTGTTCCTGCTGTGTCCAGCTCCTCAGGCGGCTATTCCACAGATTTACAGTTCTTACAGTGAAGAACGCTCTTCTCCTCTGGAGATTGAATCCTTTTTTCTCCAGCTGAAGGGAATGTCCTCTTGTCTTTTGAGGGGACTTCACTTGAAGTACTCTTTCCCCTTACTTTTTGTAGGGACCATTTATATATTTATATAAATTAATCATGTCCTGGAGCCATTTTTTCTCAAGACTAAATAAGTTAAATTTTACTAACCTCTACTCATAACTACGATGCTCCATTCCCCTTAAAAGTTTGGTTGCTCGTCTTTGCACTAAGATGCTCCATTCCCCTTATGAGATTGGTTGCTCATCTTTGCACTAAGATGCTCCATTCCCCTTATGAGATTGGTTGCTCATCTTTGCACTAAGATGCTCCATTCCCCTTATGAGTTTGGTTGCTCGTGTTTGTACTCTCTCCAGCTCCATTACATCGTTTCTATAAACTGGGGCCCAGAACTGAACAGCATATTCCAAGTGAGGACGAACCAATGCTTTATACAGCGGTAGAATTATATCCTTGTCCCGCGAGTCCAGGCCTCTTCTAATACACGCCAATATCTTACTTGCCCTAGAGGCAGCTGATTGACATTGTGCTGTTCTGTAGTCTATGATCTACAAGAACGCCCAGATCTCTATCAAAAAGCAATTCTCCAAGTTTTTCTCCCCCTAGGACATATGATGCTGCAGATTATTACCCCCAGGATATATGGTGCCTGCAGATTATTACCCCCCAGGATATATGGTGCCTGCAGATTATTACCCCCCGGACATATGATGCTGCAGATTATTACCCCCAGGACATATGATGCGGCAGATTATTACTATTAGGACATATGATGCTACAGATTATTACCTCCAGAACATATGATGCCTGCAGATTATTACCCCCAGGACATATGATGTCTGCAGATTATTCCCCAGGACATATGATGCTGCAGATTATTACCCCCAGGACATATGATGCCTGCAGATTATTACACCCAGGACATATGATGCCTGCAGATTATTACCCCCAGGACATATGATGTTGCAGATTATTACCCCCAGGACATATGATGCCTGCAGATTATTACCCTTAGGACATATGATGGATGCAGATTATTACCCCCAGGACATATGATGCCTGCAGATTATTACCCCCAGGACACATGATGCTGCAGATTATTACCTCCAGGACATATGAGGTCTGCAGATTATCCCTAGGACATATGCTGCTGCAGATTATTACCCCCAGGATATATGGTGCAGCAGATTATTACCCACAGGACATATGGTGCCTGCAGATTATTACGACTAGGACATATGATGATGCAGATTATTACACCCAGGACATATGATGCTTGCAGATTATTACACCCAGGACATATGATGCTGCATTTTATTACCCCAGGACATATGATGCTGCAGATTATTACCCCAGGACATATGATGCTGCAGATTATTACCCCAGGATATATGATGCTGCAGATTATTACCCCCAGGACATATAATGCCTGCAGGTTATTACCCATGGTGCATTGTGTTTGAAGATTATTACCTCCAGGACATATGATGCCTGCAGAGTATTACCCCCAGGACATATGATGCTGCAGATTATTACCCCCAGGACATATGATGCCTGCAGATTATTCCTACTAGGACATACGATGCTGCAGATTATTACCCCCAGGACATATGATGCTGCAGATTATTACCCACAGGACATATGGTGCCTGCAGATTATTACTACTAGGACATATGATGCTGCAGATTATTACCCCCAGGACATATGATGCCTGCAGATTATTACCCCCAGGACATATGATGCTGCAGATTATTACCTCCAGGACATATGATGCCTGCAGATTATTACCCCCAGGACATATGATGCCTGCAGATTATTACCCCCAGAACATATGATGCTCAGATTATTACCCCTAGGACATATGATGCTGCAGATTATCACCTCCAGGACATATGATGCTGCAGATTATTACCCCCAGGACATATGATGCTGCAGATTATTACCCCCAGGACATATGATGCTGCAGATTATTACCCCCAGGACATATGATGCTGCAGATTATTACCCCCAGGACATATGATGCTGCAGATTTTTACCCCAGGACATATGATGCCTGCAGATTATTACCCAGGGACATATGATGCTGCAGATTATTCCCCAGGATATATGATGCTGCAGATTATTATCCCCAGGACATATGATGCTGCAGATTATTACCCTCTAGGACATATGATGCCTGCATATTATTACCCCCAGGACATATGATGCCTGCAGATTATTACCCCCAGGACATATGATGCTGCAGATTATCATCCCCAGGTCATATGATGCCTGGATATTATTACCCCCAGGACATATGATGCCTGCAGATTATTACCCCCAGGACATATGTTGCTGCAGATTATTAGCCCTTGGACATATGATGCTGCAGAGTATTACCACCAGGACATATGATGCCTGCCGATTATTACCCCCAGGACATATGATGCCATAGATCATTACCCCCAGGACATATGATACCTGCAGATTGTTGCTCCCAGGACATATGATGCTTGCAGGCTATTACCCCAGGACATTTGATACTTACAGATTATTACCCCCAGTACATATGTTGCTGTTGTTTATTACCCCGAGGATAAATGTTGCTGCAGATTATTACCCCCAGGACATATGATGCTACAGATTATTTCTACCCAGATGCAGAACCTTACATTTATCCACATTGAATCCCATTTGCCAAGTGGATGCCCAAGCACTCAGTGTGTCCAGGTCTGCTGCATTTTATGAGCATCTTCCACAGATTGCACTACCCTGCAGAGCTTGGTGTCCAGGGCCGCCGTACAGGGGGTACAGCCAGTACTCCTGTACCAGGCCCGGTGAAATAAGGGGGCCCGCTGCAAGCCGGCCCCCTTATTTCACATAAAGACTAGCGTGCGTGGCATATGTGTTATGTCCTGGCCGGCGCTGCTGAGAGGGGCCGGGCCCTCCTCCTCTGTCTGCGGCCAGCACAACTATTTAAATCCGGGAAGCTCCGCCCCGAGGGGCGGGACTTCACTGATTCAATTTGTCCTGATTCGCTGCTGGCCAGTACAGTGGCGCGGACAGACAGAGGAGGAGGGCCCGGCCCGGTCACAGCGCAGGGGAAGTAAGTGGTAAGACTTCTATGTGACTATAAGTGCAGCTGTGACCGGGAGCGCGGGCCCCTCCCAGCAGCGTCCCCTCCTCAGCCCTCAAGCCAGTTCAGTGCTGCAGGCTTCTAATGTGTAGTGAGCCGGGACTCCTCCCCTCTCTGTGCGGGGGCGTGGCCTCACTGACGACGTCATCCCGACTGCTGCCTGATGCCCGGGCACAGAGAGAGGAGGGTCCCGCTGCAGTCACACTGAGGAAGTAAGTGTGATGCACAAAGCAGGCCTGAGCAGCCCCCTGCCATGCCCAGCCTCCCCCTGTACTGTCCTATCCAGCCTCCCCCCTGTCCTGCCCTGTCCAGCCTCCCCCTGTACTGTCCTGTCCAGCCTCCCCCCCCTGTACTGTCCTGTCCAGCCTCCCCCTGTACTGTCCTGTCCAGCCTCCCCCTGTACTGCCCTGTCCAGCCTCCCCCCTGTACTGTCCAGCCTCCCCCCTGTACTGCCCTGTCCAGCCTCCCCCTGTACTGCCCTGTCCCGCCTCCCCCCTGTACTGCCCTGTCCAGCCTCCCCCCTGTACTGCCCTGTCCAGCCTCCCCCTGTACTGTCCTGTCCAGCCTCCCCCTGTACTGCCCTGTCCAGCCTCCCCCCTGTACTGCCCTGTCCAGCCTCCCCCCTGTACTGCCCTGTCCCGCCTCCCCCCTGTACTGTCCTGTCCCGCCTCCCCCCTGTACTGTCCTGTCCCGCCTCCCCCTGTACTGCCCTGTCCCGCCTCCCCCCTGTACTGCCCTGTCCAGCCCCCCCTGTACTGCCATGCCCAGCCTGCCTCCCGTGTTACTGACCTGTCACCCGCCTCCCCCAGCTGTCTGTCCTGTCCAGCCTCCCCCCTGTACTGTCCTGTCCAGCCTCCCCCTGTACTGCCCTGTCCAGCCTCCCCTGTACTGCCCTGTCCAGCCTCCCCCTGTACTGTCCTGTCCAGCCTCCCCCCTGTGATACTGCCATGTCCAGCCCTCCCCCCCTGTACATGCCATGCCAGCTCCCCCACTGTACTTGTCCCTGTCAGCCTTCCACCTCTGTACTGCCCTGTCCAGGCCTCCCCTGTACTGTCCTGTTCCAGCCACCCCCTGTACTGTCCTGTCCAGCCTCCCCTGTACTGCCTGTCCCGTCCAGTCTCCCCCTGTACTGCCCTGTCCAGCCTCCCCCCTTGTACTGCCCAGCCTCCCCCCTGGACATGCCCTGTCCAGCACTCCCCCTGTACTGCCTGTCCCGCCTCCCCCCTGTACTGCCCTGTCCGCCACCCCCCTGTACTGACCTGTCCCGCCTCCCCCTGTACTGCCCTGTCCCGCCTCCCCCCTGTACTGCCCTGTCCAGCCTCCCCCCTGTACTGCCATGCCCAGCCTCCCCCCTGTACTGCCCTGTCCCGCCTCCCCCCTGTACTGTCCTGTCCAGCCTCCCCCCTGTACTGCCCTGTCCAGCCTCCCCCTGTACTGCCCTGTCCAGCCTCCCCTGTACTGACCGGTCCAGCCTCCCCCTGTACTGCCCTGTCCAGCCTCCCCCTGTACTGCCCTGTCCCGCCTCCCCCCTGAACTGCCATGCCCAGCCTCCCCCCTGCCCTGTCCAGCCTCCCCCCTGTACTGCCATGCCCAGCCTCCCCCTGTACTGCACTGTCCAGCCTCCCCCCTGTACTGTCCTGTCCAGCCTCCCCCCTGTACTGCCCTGTCCAGCCTCCCCCCTGTACTGCCCTGTCCAGCCTCCCCCTGTACTGCCCTGTCCAGCCTCCCCCCTGTACTGCCCTGTCCAGCCTCCCCCTGTACTGCCCTGTCCAGCCTCCCCCCTGCCATGCCCAGCCTCCCCCCTGTACTGCCCTGTCCAGCCTCCCCCCTGCCATGCCCAGCCTCCCCCCTGTACTGCCCTGTCCAGCCTCCCCCTGCCATGCCCAGCCTCCCCCCTGCCATGCCCAGCCTCCCCCTGTACTGCCCTGCCCAGCCTCCCCCCCTGTACTGCCCAGCCTCCCTCTGTACTGCCCAGCCTCCCCCCTGTACTGTCCAGCCTCCCCCTGTACTGTCCAGCCTTCCCCCCTGTACTGTCCAGCCTCCCCCTGTACTGTCCAGCCTCCCCCTGCCATGCCCAGCCTCCCCCTGTACTGCCCAGCCTCCCCCTCTGTACTGTCCAGCCTCCCCTGTACTGCCCAGCCTCCCCCTGTACTGTCCAGCCTCCCCCTGTACTGTCCAGCCTCCCCCAGTACAGCCCAGCCACCCCCAGTACAGCCCAGCCTCCCCCCTGTACTGTCCAGCCTCCCCCTGTACTGTCCAGCCTCCCCCTGTACTGTCCAGCCTCCCCCTGTACTGTCCAGCCTCCCCCTGCCATGCCCAGCCTCCCCCTGCCATGCCCAGCCTCCCTCTGTACTGCCCAGCCTCCCCCTGTACTGTCCAGCCTCCACCCCCGTACTGTCCAGCCGCCCCCTGTACTTTCCAGCCTCCCCGTGCCATGCCCAGCCTCACCCTGTACTGTCCAGCCTCCCCCTGTACTGTCCAGCCTCCCCCTGTACTTTCCAGCCTCCCCCTCTATTGTCCAGCCTCCCCCTTGTACTTTCCAGCCTCCCCCTGTAATGCCCAGCCTCCCCCCTGTACTGTCCATCCTCCCCCCTGCCCTGTACTGTCCAGCCTCCCCCTGTACTGCCCAGCCTCCCCCTGTACTGTCCAGCCTCCCCCTGCCCTGTACTGTCCAGCCTCCCCCTGTACTGCCCAGCCTCCCCCTGTACTGTCCAGCCTCCCCCTGTACTGTCCAGCCTCCCCCTGTACTGTCCAGCCTCCCCCTGTACTGTCCAGCCTCCCCCCTGTACTGCCCAGCCTCCCCCTGTACTGTCCAGCCTCCCCCTGTACTGTCCAGCCTCCCCCTGTACTGCCCAGCCTCCCCTGTACTGTCCAGCCTCCCCCTGTACTGTCCAGCCTCCCCCTGTACTGTCCAGCCTCCCCCTGTACTGTCCAGCCTCCCCCTGTACTGTCCAGCCTCCCCCCCTGACCTGTCCAACACTTTTTAATGCTGCTGTTTATGGTATTAAATACATAAATATATCTGCTTTTAGTGAACCTCACTGGATCTTTCTTCCTGTTTAAAGGTAATTGTGGAATTGTATTTTTTGTTTGTTTGTTTGTGGTCACCCCAGAATTTTTTTTCTTTTTCTGTGGTGGGGGGTGGAGTGGCAGGATAGGGGGGGGACAACACGGGATTTGAAAGGGACCGGGGTGGGGTCCTGATGCTTCAGCTGTATGGGGCCCTGAAATTTCTGATGGCGGCCCTGTTGGTGTCATCTGCAAAAATAGCTTCTTTCCCACGTTTCTCTTTCGGAGGCAGGGTGCATATTTTTGACTCATTTCCTTCTGTCCTACTTTGTACCTGAAGTGCCCTTATTTTGGGATGGATCAATAGATCTGCATAAGGGGTTGTGCTCAGGCTCAGACTGGTCCAAGTGGATATAGGGAACTCATGGTCGGCCTTTGAGCATGGTGGGCCCCTGGGGATGGCAGGAATTGGCTGTTTTTCATGCAGAAAGCAAAAGGCAGGTGCAGTCATGTACAGTAGCTGTAGAGTTGGCCCTAGGAATCAGCTTCAGAGGGGCCCTAAGAATCAACTGCACTGGCGGGCCCCAAGAATAAATGCCAGGGGCTTCCCTTGCTTCTGTTTGGGTCTTGCCAAGGCTGTAAATTCACTTGCATAAGATTTGCACACATTTCTACAACTGAACACCTACACTGGGGTTGTTCCTGCAGCGGGTGCCTGGATTTCTATAGACCCCGGGCCACATGTGTTCCGGCCCCGATCGTGTTCTGTGTGTGAAAGGTAACATGATTGAAAGGAGCGGCTGATGGGAGGGAGTTCTACATTTTCCAAAATGAAAAAATATGGGAAAAAAAACTATTATTTTATTGTATCCAAGATCGTGATAAAATGTATAAAGCGTCGGCCAATAACCAGGCTTGTGCAGCTTCGCCGCGCGTTGTGCATGTTCTTATGATCCTTCATACAATAAAATAGTGGTTTTTACTGAAAGACCGGATTACCCCCTGTTTTTATTTTGGAAGGATTTGTGTAACAGTTGTGAGGAGAGCTCTTATACAGATGTGTACAACGCCACAGAATACGCTGCTCCTTGAGTCGCAGTTACAGCCGTGGACATGACCATGTCTGTAATCGCTGCTCTTGATATCCAGCTCTCCCTGCTGTCTTCTCTAGAGCGTGTGCGAGCAAATCCTGCCATGATTTTAAGGGCAGCCCAACTTCAGGCTCCCACTTTCTGTTCAGGCTGTGGGTGGTTCTACAGATTCAGGCTCCCACTTCCTGTTCAGGCTGTGGGTGGTTCTACAGCTTCAGGGTCCCTCTTTCTGTTCAGGCTGTGGGTGGTTTTACAGCTCCAGGCTCCCACTTCCTGTTCAGGCTGTGGCCGGTTCTACAGCTTCAGGCTCCCACTTCCTGTTCAGGCTGTGGGTGGTTCTACAGCTTCAGGTTCCCTCTTTCTGTTCAGGCTGTGGGTGGTTTTACAGCTCCAGGCTCCCACTTCCTGTTTAGGCTGTGGGCGGTTCTACAGCTTCAGGCTCCCACTTCCTGTTCAGGCTGTGGGTGGTTCTACAGCTTCAGGTTCCCTCTTCCTGTTCAAGCTGTGGGCGGTTCTACAGCTTCAGGTTCCTACTTTCTATTCTGGCGGTGGGTGGTTCTACAGCCTCAGGCTCCCACTTCCTGTTTCGGGAGTGGGCAGTTCTACAGCTTCAGGCTTACACTTCCTGTTCAGGCTTTGGGTGGTTCTAGAGCTTCAGGTTCCCTCTTATTGTTCATGCTGTAGGCGGTTCTACAGCTTCAGGCTCCCACTTCCTGATCAGGCTGTGGGCGGTTCTACAGCTTCAGTTTCCCACTTCTTGCTTAGGCTCTGTTCAGTTCTACATCTTCAGTTTCCAACTTCATGTTCAGGCTGTGGGTTGGTCTATAGCAGTCATTGATATATCAGTACTTCTATTCCTAGCTGAGCCTGTTACAGTGACATGAGTACTGGAGGTCTTTAAACTCCTGTCTTTTAAGATAAGGAACAGAGCAGGGAGTGACCACATCATCCCGGCCACTGTTTCCTTTGCCTTCATGTTTAAAGCCAATTACGTGGGAAATCCCTTTAAACCAAGTTAAGGCTCTTACAGGAGAATGGATGACCAGGTTAATGTTCTTATAGGAGACTGGAGGACCAGGTTGAGGTTGCCATAAGAGACTGGAGGACCAGGTTGAAGATCTTATAGGAGACTGGAGGACCAGGTTGAAGATCTTATAGGAGACTGGAGGACCAGGTTGAGGATCTTATAGGAGACTGGAGGACCAGGTTGAAGATCTTATAGGAGACTGGAGGACCAGGTTGAAGATCTTATAGGAGACTGGAGGACCAGGTTGAGGATCTTACAGGAGAATGAAGGACCAGGTTGAGGATCTTATAGGAGCCTGGAGGACCAGGTTGAGGTTGTCATAGAAGACTGGAAGACCAGCTTGAGGCTGCTATAGGAAACTGGAGGACCAGGTTGAGGCTCTTACAGGAGAATTGGAGGACCAGGTTAATGTTCTTATAGGAGGCTGGAGGACCAGGTTAATGTTCTTATAGGAGGCTGGAGGACCAGGTTAATGTTCTTATAGGAGTCTTATAGGAGGCTGGAGGACCAGGTTAATGTTCTTATAGGAGGCTGGAGGACGAGGTTTATGCTCTTATAGGTGACTGGAGGACCAGGTTTATGATCTTAGAGGAGACTGGAGGACCAGGTTGGGCCTCTTATATGAGACTGGAGGACCAGATTGAGGCTGTTTTAGGAGACTTTAGGGCCAGGTTAAGGCTATTACAGGAGAATGGAGGACCCGGTTGAGGTAGTCATAGAAAACTGGAGAACCAGGTTAATGCTCTTATAGGAGGCTGGATGACCAGGTTAATGTTCTTACAGGAGGCTGGAGGACCAGGTTGAGGCTCTTGTATGAGTCTGGAGGACCAGGTTAATGTTCTTACAGGAGGCTGGAGGACCAGGTTAATGTTCTTACAGGAGGCTGGGCTCTTATACATGACTGGAGGACCAGGTTAAGGCTCTTATACATGACTGGAGGACCAGGTTAATGCTCTTATAGGAGACTGGAGGACCAGGTTGAGGTAGTCATAGGAGACTGGAGGACCAGGTTAATGTTCTTACAGGAGGCTGGAGGACCAGGTTGAGGCTCTTATAGGAGGCTGGAGGACCAGGTTAATGTTCTTACAGGAGGCTGGAGGACCAGGTTAATGCTCTTACAGGAGGCTGAAGGACCAGGTTAATGTTCTTACAGGAGGCTGGAGGACCAGGTTGAGGCTCTTATAGGAGGCTGGAGGACCAGGTTGAGGTAGTCATAGGAGACTGGAGGACCAGGTTAATGATCTTATAGGAGGCTGGAGGACCAGGTTAATGCTCTTATAGGAGGCTGGAGGACCAGGTTGAGGCTCTTATAGGAGGCTGGAGGACCAGGTTAATGTTCTTATAGGAGGCTGGAGGACCAGGTTAATGTTCTTATAGGAGGCTGGAGGACCAGGTTAATGTTATTATAGGAGGCTGGAGGACCAGGTTGAGGCTCGTAAAGGAGGCTGGAAAAACCGGGTTTAATGTTCTTATAGAGGCTGGAGGACCAGGTTATTTATTAAAGGAGGTGGAGCCCAAGGTTAAGGCTCTTACAGGAGGCTGGAGGACCAGGTTAATGTTCTTATAGGAGGCTGGAGGACCGGGTTAATGTTTTTAAATAGAGGTGGAGGACCGGTTAATGTTTTAAATGCGAGGCTGGAGGACCAGGTTAATGTTCTTATAGGGAGGTGAGACCGGGTTTTAATGTTCTTATAGGAGGCTGGAGGACCAGGTTAATGATCTTACAGGAGGCTGGAGGACCAGGTTAATGTTCTTATAGGAGGCTGGAGGACCAGGTTAATGTTCTTATAGGAGGCTGGAGGACCAGGTTAATGTTCTTATAGGAGGCTGGAGGACCAGGTTAAGGCTCTTACAGGAGGCTGGAGGACCAGGTTAATGTTCTTATAGGAGGCTGGAGGACCAGGTTAATTGTTCTTATGGAGGCTGGTGGACCAGGTTAATGTTTTTTATGGAGGCTGGAGGACCAGGTTAATGTTCTTATAGGGAGGGGGGACCAGATTGAGGCTCTTATAGGAGGCTGGAGACCAGGTTTGGGCTCTTATAGGGGAGGAGGACATTTTGTTTTGGAGGTGGAGAACAGTTATTTTCATAGAGGCTGGAGGACCAGGTTAGTCTTATAGGATCTGAACCGGGTGAATGTCTATAGGAGGCGGGGAGGACCAGGTTCATGTTCTTATAGGAGGCTGGAGGACCAGTTAGCTCTTTAGGAGGCTGGAGGACCAGGTTAATGTTATAGGAGGTTTGGAGGACCGGGTTAAGTTCTTAAGGTGTGGCTGGGTTTGGCGGACCAGTTATTTTCTTTAGGAGGGCTGGAGGACCAGGTTAATGTTCTTATAGGAGGCTGGAGGACCAGGTTAAGGCTCTTACAGGAGGCTGGAGGACCAGGTTAATGTTCTTATAGGAGGCTGGAGGACCAGGTTAATGTTCTTAATTGGGGGTGGGGACCAGGTTAATGTTTCTATAGGAGGCTGAGAGGACCAAGGTTTTTATGTCTTATAGAGCTGGGACCAGGTTAATGTTTCTTATGGGAGGCTGGGAGGACCAGTTAATGTTCTTTAAGCTGTTAAGGCGGGATAGAGGACCGGTTTGGCTTTTCATGGGGCTCCGGGCTGTGATCTTTATATAACGGGTAATTGAAGGCTTTTCGACCCTGGACACTGTTAGCACAAATAACAGCAGTAACTGTCAGCAATTGCAGAAGTGAGAATCAGCAGTGGCTGTATCCAGCGGGGATCTGTGTCTGCATATTGTGGTAATGCCCCGTGTGATTGCAGCCGCTCGCCCTGCTCCCCCTTTCCGTGCTCCATTCATTGGCAGCTGCTCGCGCCCAGATCTCTATTTGGTGATATCCTGATGATTTTCCCTCCTGATCGGCCTGAACCTCTATTCAATTAATCGTCCATTATTTTGCTTGCAGAACCTTCCCCCTTCTTCTCTCTGGAGGGGATTGACCACTTGGCTCATCCTTGCTGCAGCTTTTGAATATTTTATTGGAAATCTTCATGTCCGGTATCATGGAGCATTGCATGGCAGATGGCAGGAGGCGCACGCTCACATGCACCGTATACTCCGGGGGAGCGACCTTTATATTGCTGTTGTGTGGTTACATAAGCGCCGCGGCTTCTACCTCATAATCGCCCTGATGCCGCTATTAGATGCTTCGCTCATAGCAGGAAGGGCAAAGTCATTTTCCTCAAGGGCCACAGCAGCATTATGGTTGCCCTCAAAGCAGGGGCGTAGCTACAGGGGGTGCAGCGGTAGCAGTCGCTACCGGGCCCAGCAGCCTGAGGGGGCCCAAGAGCCCTCCTGCCACATAAGAAGATACCAGCATTGTAAATGGTGCATGGTAACTGGGGGCCCCATTTCACTTTTCGCACCAGGGCCCAAGAGCTTGAAGTTACGCCTCTGCCTCAAAGGGCCCTGGTGAGTGCGTAAGGCGTGCAACTGGAGGACCAGACAGTTACGCTGTGGTGCGGGAGGATGTCAGGTCTACCAGTGTGGACTTGCTGGTATGTGTGGTGCATCAGCAATCACAGCTCCAAACTTGTAGCACGTTACCCTTCAAAGGTAGATAAGTTCCAATGATACAGTAATCTAATAAAAACATGTCACCGATGCCCGGGTGCACCCGAGAATTGATTTCCCGGGCCCCCCCTGGGGGTTATTCTTGGGGTCCCCTGGGAAAAAGATTCTTTTGGGGCCCCCTTTTAGAGATTCTTTTGGGGCCACCAGTGGAGATGGGTTCTTTGGGCCCCCGGGGGATGATCTTGGTCCCCCCAGTGGAGATGTTTTTGTGGCCAACCCTGGAGATATTCTTTTGGCCCACCCTGGAGAGATTTTTGGGGTTACCCGTGGGAGATTCTTTTTTGGCCCCCAGTGGAGATGATTCTTGGGGCCCCCCCAGTGGGATGATTTTTGGGGCCACCAGTGGGGGTATTCTTGGGGCCCCCCTTTGGGGTGATTCTTGGGGCCCCCAGTGGGCTTGATTCTTGGGGCCACCAGGGACTGATTCTTGGGGCCCCACCAGTCGAGTTGATTCTTGGGGCCCCCCATGGATTGAAATTTTTGGGCCCACCCCCTGGAGTTATTCTTGGGCCCCCATGGAGATTTTCTTGGGGGGCCCCCCAGTGGATTTTTTTGGGGCCCCCCAAAGGGGTTGATTTTAAGGCCCACCAGTGGGGATGATTTTTGGGCCCCCCAGTGGAGTTGATTCCCAGGGCCCCCCAGTGGGATTATTTTTGGGGCCACCGTGGGAAAGATTCTGGGGGCCCACCGGAGATGATTCTTGGGGCCCAGTGGGATGATTTTTTGGGCCCCCAGTGGAGATGTTTTTGGGGCCCACCCTGAAGAGATCTTTGGGCCACCCGTGAGATGATTCTTGGGGGAACCATGAAGATGATTCTTGGGGCCCCCAGTGGAGGTTATTTTTGGGGGATCAGTGAGATATTCTTTTGGGCCCCCCATGGATTGAATCTTGGAGCCACCTGGAGTTGATTCTTTGGGGGCCCCCAGTGGGGTTGATTCTTGGGCCTACCGTGGAGTTATTTTTTGGGCCCCCCAGGAGTTGTTTCTTGGGGGCCCCCCAGTGGAGATGATTCTTTGGGTCACCAGTGGAATGTTCTTTGTGCCCGAGTGGAGATGATTTTTGGGCCCACCCGTGGGTTGATTCTTGGGGGGCCCCCAGTGGGTTGTTCTTGGGGCCCCCCAGTGAGATGGTTCTTTGGGGCCACGTGGGTAACTTGGGCCCCACCATGGAAAATGATTCTTTTGCCACCCGTGAGGTTTTTTTGGGCCCCCAGTGGAGATATTCTGGGTTTCCAGGGGGGATGATTCTTTTGGGGCCCCCAGTGGAGATGATTTTTTGGGGCCCACCCTGGAGATGATTTGGGGCCACCCGGAGGTGATTTTGGGGGGCCCCCCAGTGAGCTTTTTCTTTAGCCACCAGGGATTGTTCTTGGGGTCACCAGTGGACTTGATTTTTGGGGCCCACCATGGGGTTGATTCTGGGGCCACCGTGGAGTTTATTCTTGGGCCCCCCATGGGTTGATTTTTGGGCCCACCAGTGGGGTGATTCTTGGGCCCAAGTGGGTTGATTCTTGGGCCACCAGTGGAGTTGATTCTTGGGGCCCCCCATGGAGTTGTTCTTGGGGCCCACCAGTGGAGTTGATTCTTTGGGGCCCACCAGTGGGAAAAATTCTTGGGGCCCCCAGTGGGGTTTTAATTTTAGGGCCCCCCAGTGGAGAGATTCTTGGGGCCCCCATGGAGTTGATTCCTAGGCCCACCAGTGGGAGGGTTCTTGGGGCCAGTGGAAGATGATTCTTTTTTTGGGCCCACCTGGAGATGATTCTTTGGGGGGCCACCATTTGGAGATGATTTTTTTTTGGGCCACCCAGTGGAGAGATTTTGGGGCCACCAGTTTAAATTTTTCTTTGGGCCACCAGTGGAGGATTCTTGGGGCCCCCCAGTGAAATGATTCTTGGGGCCCCCATGGAGGTGATTATTGGGGGCCCCCAGTGGAATGATTCTTGGGCCCCCCGTGGGGCTGATTCTTTACCCCAGTGGGTTTATTCTTGGGGCCCCAGTGGAGTTTGATTCTTGGGCCCCCCAGTGGAGTTTGATTTTTTGGGGCCCCAGTGGGGTTTTTTCTTGGGCCCCCCCAGGGGGTTTTTTCTTGGGGCCCAACCGTGGAGATGATTCTTGGTGCCCCGCAGTGGAGATTATTTTTGGGGGCCCACCTTGGAGTTTTTTTTTGGGGCCCACCCTGGAGTTGTTCTTGGGGGCCACCAGTGGGGGTGATTCTTGGGGGGCCCCCCAGTGGAGATGTTTTGGGGCCCCCCCCATGGAGATGATTTTTTGGGGCCCCAGTGGAGTTAATTTTAGTTCCCACCCTAATAATTTTTTGGGGGCCCCCCAGTAAGATGATCAAGGAGCCCCGAGGGAAAAGATTTGGGGGGCCCCAGTGCCCAGTACTAAAATTTGTAAATCACTAGTGATGTCATCTGTCTCTTAAAACCATTTCCAGGATCCACCCTTTCCTTATACTATCGAAACAGCCACAGTTTTTGTTGTTGCTCATTATGATTACTATTATTTATTTTTTTTATTAGTCTTCCCATAGGTAAACTCTCCTCTCCAGTCTATTCTTCATGCTGCAGACAGGCCAGCTGCTACACCGATGCCTCTACCCTGTACCAGTCACTACACTGATGCCTCTACCCTGTACACTACACCGATGCCTCTACCCTGTACACTGCACTGATGCCTCTACCCTGTACACTACACTGATGCCTCTACCCTGTACACTGCACTGATGCCTCTACCCTGTACACTACACTGATGCCTCTACCCTGTACACTACACTGATGCCTCTACCCTGTACCAGTCACTACACCGATGCCTCTACCCTGTACACTACACTGATGCCTCTACCCTGTACACTACACTGATGCCTCTACCCTGTACACTACACTGATGCCTCTACCCTGTACACTACACTGATGCCTCTACCCTGTACACTACACCGATGCCTCTACCCTGTACACTACACCGATGCCTCTACCCTGTACACTACACTGATGCCTCTACACTGTACACTACACCGATGCCTCTACCCTGTACACTACACCGATGCCTCTACCCTGTACACTACACTGATGCCTCTACCCTGTACACTACACCGATGTCTCTACACTGTACACTACACCGATGCCTCTACACTGTACACTACACTGATGCCTCTAAACTGTACACTACACTGATGCCTCTACCCTGTACACTACACTGATGCCTCTACCCTGTACACTACACTGATGCCTCTAACCTGTACACTGCACCGATGCCTCTACCCTGTACACTGCACTGATGCCTCTACCCTGTACACTACACTGATGCCTCTACCCTGTACACTACACTGATGCCTCTACCCTGTACACTACACTGATGCCTCTACCCTGTACACTACACCGATGCCTCTACCCTGTACACTACACCGATGCCTCTACCCTGTACCAGTCACTACACTGATGCCTCTACCCTGTACACTACACCGATGCCTCTACCCTGTACACTACACTGATGCCTCTACCCTGTACACTACACTGATGCCTCTACCCTGTTCACTACACCGATGCCTCTACCCTGTACACTCACTGAGGGCCTCTACCTGTCCCACTACACCAATGCCTCTACCCTGTACACTACACTGATGCCTCTACCCTGTACACTACACTGATGCCTCTACCCTGTACACTACACCAATGCCTCTACCCTGTACACTACACTGATGCCTCTACCCTGTACACTACACCGATGCCTCTACCCTGTACACTACACTGATGCCTCTACCCTGTACCAGTCACTACACCGATGCCTCTACCCTGTACACTACACCGATGCCTCTACCCTGTACACTACACTGATGCCTCTACCCTGTACACTACACCGATGCCTCTACCCTGTACACTACACTGATGCCTCTACCCTGTACACTACACTGATGCCTCTACCCTGTACACTATACTGATGCCTCTACCCTGTACACTACACTGATGCCTCTACCCTGTACACTACACCGATGCCTCTACCCTGTACACTACACTGATACCTCTACCCTGTACACTACACCGATGCCTCTACCCTGTACACTACACTGATGCCTCTACCCTGTACACTACACCGATGCCTCTACCCTGTACACTACACCAATGCCTCTACCCTGTACACTACACCGATGCCTCTACCCTGTACACTACACCGATGCCTCTACTCTGTACACTACACCGATGCCTCTACCCTGTACACTACACCGATGCCTCTACCCTGTACACTACACCGATGCCTCTACCCTGTACACTACACTGATGCCTCTACCCTGTACACTACACTGATGCCTCTACCCTGTACACTACACTGATGCCTCTACCCTGTACACTACACTGATGCCTCTACCCTGTACACTACACCGATGCCTCTACCCTGTACACTACACTGATACCTCTACCCTGTACACTACACCGATGCCTCTACCCTGTACCAGTCACTACACTGATGCCTCTACCCTGTACACTACACCGATGCCTCTACCCTGTACACTACACTGATGCCTCTACCCTGTACACTACACCGATGCCTCTACCCTGTACACTACACCGATGCCTCTACCCTGTACCAGTCACTACACCGATGCCTCTACCCTGTACCAGTCACTACACTGATGCCTCTACTGATGCCTTACAACAAAAGGAATTCTGCTCAGCTGCAGAGAAGGGAGATCTCAAAGAGCTCAGAAAACATCACAGGGAGATGAGTAAAGACTCAGGATATTTGAGAGGTGTTGGGGTTCACATAACAACCCCTTCAGTGAGTTTCTTACAGTGCAATATCTGCTGTCACCTGTAGATGTATCCTCTGCATTGTGAAGTGCTGCGGAATCTGCTAACATTATGTATAGATGATTATTGCTTTAACTTACAGAGTTTTGTTCACAAAGTTACAAATAGACACGAAATGTAACATAGTTTCATAGTTTCATAGTTTGTAAGGCTAAAAAAAAGACAAGTCGTCCATCTAGTTCAGCCTGTTGTGCCATTTTTGGATGTTTCTGATATCTGCTCAGTCTCCGGAACCAGTGGACACATCCGTCTGAAATAGAAAGGAGGAAAAGCATTGCCTCGTGTTGTCCAATAAATTATAGATGCTGAACACAGGAGAAATGGATGTTGCACAGGCAATATTAGCCTAATTGGTGCCGCAGTTATTGTCTATGTGAACATCCAAGGAGAAAGTGTGTTTACTGGGAAACTGCACAAACAAGCAGTAAATGGATCCAGTGTTTAATAATGCAGCGACGTGTTGACAAGGGAACAATTGTGAGAAGGAACAAGAAATCGAAGCTGCAGATCATTTCTGCTCAGAATAGGGAAGTGTTAAATTATAAATCGTTAGGTGGGTCCTGATTCCTAAATTGGAGTCTAGGGAAGGAAAGTAGAGAGAACAGAACAGTGAGAATTCTGCCCGGCACCAGAATAATCTGCAGAGCTTGTGACATTCCGCAGTATCGGCTGATGTCTCAATTACAACATCCCCCAAAAGTGGCGACCGCTAGAGCACTACAACTCCCAGCATAAACGACCAGTGGACGTGAATGAAATACAATTCTGTTCTACTCTGTGCATCGATCACTACAACTCCCAACATGAACGACCACTGGATATGACCGAAATACAATTCTGTTATACTCTATGCATAAATCACTACAACCCCCAACATGAACGACCACTGGACGTGACCGAAATACAATTCTGTTATATTCTGTGCATCGATCACCACAACTATATTTACTATTTTGCCATAGGCAAACTTAAACTCTATATATAACACTTAACTTCTATACACAATGGGCGACATGTATGATCGGGATTTGCGCCCGATTTCTGGCGAAAATGGCGCCTCACCGATCCGAATCCCCTGTCGGACGCAGGGATGCGATGTTAGGCGCAAGCTTCGCCACTTTCGGATGCGCCTAACATGAAGGGGCGTGCAATGGGTGCGGCGTGGGCGTTCTGGGGCGGGACGCGGCACGTTCGAAAACTCCGAGGCTTGTACGATCGTGGGTCGGCAAAGTGCGGCGCATTGCAGCGCTCGCCAGCTCCGACAGGCAGACCTGGTTGATTCTGGTCTAAATGCTCCGGCGGAGGCGAAGTGAAGCGAGAACGGAACATGTCGAGGAAACATAGAAGATCGTATCCGAAATCTCGGTTCTCCGCTCCGTGTGGCAGGAGTATGATTCCGAAAAAATCACCTTTATAAAGGCGTAAAACATTTTCAGAAAAAGAGCTCAAACCTTTTTAAAAAAACCATTAAAAAACATTAAAAAAAAAAACTTTTCAAAAATCTAGAACGGCGCAACATGAGGAATTAGGATCTTGGAAATTGCCGGGAAATACAGTAATTCAAATTCTGTAAGCGTTTCTCATTGGTCGGCAGAAACCAGCCAATCAGAATAGGAGCGACAATGACTCATTATAACCTATGGAGAAGTATTTACCAATCAAATTCAAAAGCGGGACAGTTCAAAATACAGTAAAAATGCAGAAAAGAGCTGATTGGTTGAAGTCGCAGGGGCTTGGCTCTCCCGGCCAATCAGAGCACGAGCTACTTTGTCCCATTGTAGTCTATGGCCTGATCGGGGCAATGAAATACTGTATTTCCCGGCAATTTCCAAGATCCTAATTCCTGACGTTGCGCCGTTCTAGATTTTTGGAAAGTGATTTTTTTAATGTTTTTTAATGTTTTTTTTAGAAGGTTTGAGCTCTTTTTCTGATAATGTTTTACACGTAATAAAAACGTTTTTTTTTAAATTCATACTCCATGCCTCACGGCGCTGAGAGACGAGATTTCTTTTGCGATCTTCTTCTATGTTTCCTCTCATGTTACGTTCTCGCTTCACTTCGCCTCCTCCGGCTCGTTTAGACCAACTTCAACCAGGTCTGCCTGTCGGAGCTGCCGAGCGCTGCACTGCGCCGCACTTTGCCGACTCGCGATCGTACATGCCTCGGAGTTTCCAAGCGCGCCGCGTCCCGCCCCGGAACGCCTACACCGCGCCCATTGCCCGCCCCTTCATGCGGGGTGCAGCTGAAAGTGGCGAAGGCTGCGCCTAACATCGCATCCCTGCGTCCGACAGGGGATTCGGATCAGTGGGGCGCCGTTTTCGCCAGAAAACAGGCGCAAATCCCGTTCATACATGTCGCCCCTGATTTCTAACCTCTCAATTTGTCCCTTTCTAATTGTGAAGCAATAACTCCTTTTCTATTATCAAATCTGGTGGAGCACCACCTATTATATCAGCAGGGAAACCCTATATATACAGTGATTTGCTAACTGCAAAAAGGAATCCATAACATCTTACTTGGGCAATCATCCCTAATCTAATGGGCATAAAACATATAAGGTTTCCTTGTGAGACCCTCTGCAGCGGGTGACACAGTAGAAAGAGGTAGAAAATCACAAATTAAAATGTCATGCCCTTTTGCATTAGACAGTATTTTCTGTAAATTTCCCTGCACCTGGAGTTCATTACCACATTGTTCTCTTATCGATGTTTAGTGAGAACGATTTATGTTTATACCACTACCCAGCAATGTTTAGGGAGAAATGATGGCACCAGGAGCTTTTGATATGTTTCATCCGGGGAGGTATTTGTCCGGTGCTGATTGACATCTGAAGAGCTGACCCCTCTGAGGAAGGATACAAGATCGGACAAATTCAACCTGTCAGAGCCTGTGTAACACTTGGTTGTGAAAGCATTTGTTTTGGAAGAGATATAAGCTGGTGAAGAGGGCAGAAGCCTGATGACCTGTGGGCTATAGGGGCCGCCGCCGCCGCCGCCACAGTGTGGATCCCAGGAGTCTCTCTATCCTCGCTGCTCACAGTTGATGTTCTGCATAGATGAAGTGTCTTTCCTGGTGAAGTTTTTCCTGTATCGTGTGTAATGTCAGTATTTGTAATCCATATTATGCGTGCTTTGCCTTTGTAATCTATCCTATGCAAAAGTGTATGCACTATCACAATGTCTCCTTTTGTAATAATTTAATTAATTAATTACCTTCTTTAGGGCCGTATCCGACCCCTTAAAATAATTGGCAAAACAGGTTTCCATTCCCTTCCCTTATTAGAGAGGTGCTGGTGCAAACTGGGGGGCTTCCATCCCTTTCCTTTATTGGAAAGTTGTCAGTGTATCCTGGGGGTCTCCTTTCCCGTAACCAATGGGAGAGGTTCCCGTGTATACTGGGGGGCTTCCATTCACTTACTTTATTAGAGAGGTGCCAGTGCATCCTGGGGGCTTCCATCCCCTTCCCTATGGAAGAGGTGCCAATGCAACCTGGGGACTTCCTTCCTCTCTCCCTATGGAATAGGTACCAGTGCATCCTGGGGGCTTCCATCCCATTCTATTATGGGAGAGGTGCCAGTGTATACTGGGGGACTTCCATCCCTTTCCTTTATTGGGGAGATGCTAGTGCATCATGGGGGCTTCCATCCCCTTCTATTATGAGAGAAGTGTCAGTGCATCCTGGGGGGCTTCCATCCCCTTCTATTATGGGAGAGGCGTTGGTGCATCCTGGGGGGCTTCCATCCCCTTCTCTTATTGGAGAGGTGTCAGTGCATCCTGGGGGTCTCCCGTCCCCTTTCCCTATTGGAGAGGTATCAGTGTATCCTGGGGGCTTCCATCCCCTTCTCTTATTGGAGAGACGCTAGTGCATCCTGGGGGGCTTCCATCCCCTTCTCTTATTGGAGAGACGCCAGTTTATCCTGGGGGGCTTCCATCCCCTTTTATTATGAGAAAGGTGTCCGTGCATCCTGGGGGCTTCCATCCCATTCTCTTATAGGAGAGGGGTCAGTGCATCCTGTGGGCTTCCATCCCCGTCTCTTATTGGAGAGGTGCTAGTGCATCCTGGGGGGCTTCCATCCCCTTTCCCTATGGGAGAGTTGTCTGTGCATCCTGGGGCATACCTCCCAACTTTTAGAGATTGCAAAGAGGGACATGTCAGGCCACACCTCTAACTCCACCCAAACACATGACATCACACCAAGACATGCCTCTAACCACACCCAAACACATGACATCACACAGGACACACCTCTAACCACACACCCAAACACATACTTGCCAACTGTTTAGATAGCCGAAAAGGGACATATTGTCAGGATTGCATTGCATCCAATAATGAAATATTAAGTAAATTGTTATGTAATATACAGCGAGGAAGCAATCAGATACTTTTTAAAGCAAGATAGTCAGTTTATTGATGCAAATCTGTTTACTAAATGAAAAAGAGGGACATTTATAGAGCTAAGAGGGACAGAGGGACAAGAGTCAAAAATAGGGACTGTCCCTCCAAAATAGGGACACTTGGGAGGTATGCTGGGGGCTTCCATCCCCTTCTCTTATTGGAGAGGTGTCAGTGCATCCTGGGGGTCTCCCTTCCCCTTTCCCTTTTGTAGAGGTGTCAGTGTATCCTGGGGGCTTCCTTCCTTTCTCCCTATAGGAGAGGTGTCAGTGCATCCTGGGGACTTCCATCCCCTTTCCCTATGGGAGAGGTACCAATGCATCCTGGGGGCTTCCATCCCATTCACTTATAGGAGAGGTGACAATGCATCCTGGGGACTTCCATCCCATTCTCTTATAGGAGAGGTGTCAGTGCATCCTGGGGGCTTCCATCCCCTTTCCCTATGGGAGAAGTGTCAATGCATCCTGGGGGCTTCCATCCCCTTTCCCTATGGGAGAGGTACCAGTGCATCCTTGGGGCTTCCATCCCATTCTCTTATAGGAGAGGTGTCAGTGCATCCTGGGGGCTTCCATCCCCTTCCCTATTGGAGAGGTTTCGGTGCATCCTGGGGGCTTCCATCCCCTTTCCCTATGGGAGAGGTGTCAGTGCATCCTGGGGACTTCCATCCCATTCTCTTATAGGAGAGGTACCAGTGTATACTGGGGGCTTCCTTCCTCTCTCCCTATAGGAGAGGTGTCAGTGCATCCTGGGGGCTTCCATCCCATTCTCTTATAGGAGAGGTACCAGTGCATCCTGGGGGCTTCCATCCCCTCCCTTTATCCAGACAACGTGACTCTTTGCTAAGTAACATTCCTTGTGACGGTTGTAATCAGCGGAACTCTTTTGCCTGTATTAAGTTATTTGGCAATGTACATTTTTATGAGGCCATTAGCCGCATCGCCTCATGCGACGCTTATTATGCAAATGAGGATCTGCGGCGCTTTGTATTGCAGACTCTGAAATGTGTGTTCAAAAGATAAGATGAATCGGAGCTTTCCTTGCACATATTACTATAAATCACTACAAACGGGCAGAGAGTCGAGAAGTCAGGAGCACGATTGTCATGAGCTGCGACTACTTCTGGATTGTTATTTACAGGCAACATCTGGTGAAATGATCTCCCGGTAAATGATCACTAAACGCGTCTGTTCTGTCTGATGGGAGCAGCGTCTGCAGCAGATCCGTCACATCCACAAGTGCAGACTATAGGGGATCTGTCACCACTCTCCCCAGAGCAGTGATCAACCTGCTGCCACAGAGGGTTAAACCACATCAACTTTATTGCAAAATCAATGAGAGAAGAATCAGCAGGGTCACAGAAATATATGGGGTGGGGCATTAGAGCAGAGAACATATACATCAGCCCAATATCAGATACTCTTAATGACAACAGGAGAAGGAAAAGCAACTAACATTGCTCATACATAAGTAAATGACAGATGTACAGTAAAAAAAAAATCAAATATAAACATAAGAGGGTTCGCTTGTGATGCACATGCGCGAGATACTGTGGCCGTTACTGGAACATGCGCCCTACAGCCAGGGACAGGACACCTGACTTCTCTGTACTGACCACAGAGTATTGCAGAGCATGCACCGTACAGCCAGGGACAGGACTCCTGACTTCTCTGTACTGACCACAGAGTATAGCAGAGCATGCACCGTGCAGACCGGTACAGGACACCTGACTTCTCTGTACTGACCACAGAGTATAGCAGAGCATTCACCCTACAGCCAGTGACAGGACACCTGACTTCTCTGTACTGACCACAGAGTATAGCAGAGCATGCACCGTGCAGCCAGGGACAGGACACCTGACTTCTCTGTACTGACCACAGAGTATAGCAGAGCATGCACCGTGCAGCCAGGGACAGGACTCCTGACTTCTCTGTACTGACCACAGAGTATAGCAGAGCATGCACCGTACAGACAGAGACAGGACTCCTGACTTCTCTGTACTGACCACAGAGTATAGCAGAGCATGCACCGTACAGCCAGGGACAGGAACACCTGACTTCTCTGTACTGACCACAGAGTATAGCAGAGCATGCACCGTACAGCCAGGGACAGGACACAGGACTTCTCTGTACTGACCACAGAGTATAGCAGAGCATGCACCGTGCAGCCAGGGACAGGACACCTGACTTCTCTGTACTGACCACAGAGTATAGCAGAGCATGCACCGTACAGCCAGGGACAGGACACAGGACTTCTCTGTACTGACCACAGAGTATAGCAGAGCATGCACCGTACAGCCAGGGACAGGACTCCTGACTTCTCTGTACTGACCGCAGAGTATAACAGAGCATGCACCCTACAGCCAAGGACAGGACTCCTGACTTCTCTGTACTGACCACAGAGTATAGAGGGGCATGCACCCTACAGCCAAGGACAGGACACCTGACTTCTCTGTACTGACCACAGAGTATAGCAGAGCATGCACCCTACAGTCAGAGACAGGACTCCTGACTTCTCTGTACTGACCACAGAGTATAGCAGAGCATGCACCGTACAGACAGGGACAGGACACCTGACTTCTCTGTACTGACCACAGAGTATAGCAGAGCATGCACCCTACAGCCAGGGACAGGACTCCTGACTTCTCTGTACTGACCAAAGAGTCTAGCAGAGCATGCACCGTACAGCCAGGGACAGGACTCCTGACTTCTCTGTACTGACCACAGAGTATAGCAGAGCATGCACCCTACTGTCTGAGACAGGACTTCTCTGTACTGACCACAGAGTATAGCAGAGCATGCACCGTACAGCCAGGGACAGGACACAGGACTTCTCTGTACTGACCACAGAGTATAGCAGAGCATGCACCGTACAGCCAGGGACAGGACTCCTGACTTCTCTGTACTGACCACAGAGTATAGCAGAGCATGCACCCTACAGTCAGAGACAGAGACTTCTCTGGACTGACAACAGAGTATAGCAGAGCATGCACCATACAGCCAGGGACAGGACACAGGACTTCTCTGTACTGACCACAGAGTATAGCAGAGCATGCACCGTACAGCCAGGGACAGGACACCTGACTTCTCTGTACTGACCACAGAGTATAGCAGAGCATGCACCGTTCAGCCATTGACAGGACTCCTGACTTCTCTGTACTGACCGCAGAGTATAGCAGAGCATGCACCGTACAGCCAGGGACAGGACTCCTGACTTCTCTGTACTGACCACAGAGTATAGCAGAGCATGCACCGTACAGCCAGGGACAGGACTCCTGACTTCTCTGTACTGATCACAGAGTATAGCAGAGCATGCACCCTACAGCCAGGGACAGGACTCCTGACTTCTCTGTACTGACCGCAGAGTATAGCAGAGCATGCACCCGTACAGCCAGGGACATGGACTCCTGACTTCTCTGTACTGATCACAGAGTATAGCAGAGCATGCACCCTACAGCCAGGGACAGGACTCCTGACTTCTCTGTATTGACCGCAGAGTATAACAGAGCATGCACCCTACAGTCAGGGACAGGACTCCTGACTTCTCTGTACTGACCGCAGAGTATAACAGAGCATGCACCGTACAGCCAGGGACAGGACTCCTGACTTCTCTGTACTGATCACAGAGTATAGCAGAGCATGCACCCTACAGCCAGGGACAGGACTCCTGACTTCTCTGTAATGACAGAAGAGTATAACAGAGCATGCACCCTACAGTCAGAGACAGGACACAGGACTTCTCTGTACTGACCACAGAGTATAGCAGAGCATGCACCCTACAGCCAAGGACAGGACACCTGACTTCTCTGTACTGACCACAGAGTATAGCAGAGCATGCACCCTACAGCCAGGGACAGGACACCAGACTTCTCTGTACTGACCACAGAGTATAGCAGAGCATGCACCGTGCAGCCAAGGACAGGACACCTGACTTCTCTGTACTGACCGCAGAGTATAGCAGAGCATGCACCCTACAGCCAAGGACAGGACTCCTGACTTCTCTGTACTGACCACAGAGTATAGCAGAGCATGCACCGTACAGCCAGGGACAGGACTTCTCTGTACTGACCACAGAGTATAGCAGAGCATGCACCGTACAGCCAGGGACAGGACACAGGACTTCTCTGTACTGACCACAGAGTATAGCAGAGCATGCACCGTACAGCCAGGGACAGGACACAGGACTTCTCTGTACTGACCACAGAGTATAGCAGGGCGACGCATGCAATAGATCTTTAAATGACTTAATGATGAAGCACAGGGTGGGGATGTCGGTCAGGCCTAGAAGGGACTGTTGGACTGTCCCTTGTTGTGGCTGCTCCTAGATGATTCCTCCTTATTTTGGAGTGTCCCAGATTACATTGTATGGAGAAAACACAGTGTATCAGAGAGCTGT
Organism: Phyllomedusa bahiana; assembly: GCA_025379985.1. NCBI lineage: Eukaryota > Metazoa > Chordata > Amphibia > Anura > Hylidae > Phyllomedusa > Phyllomedusa bahiana. Next base: position 90,174 of record JAODAL010012638.1, read on the forward strand.
ACTCCGATAACTATGCCTGGCAACAAGGGCCAGAATCACCACACAATAGCGCCCCAAGGACATTACATTGTATGGAGAAAACACAATATGTCAGAGAGCTGTACTCTGATAACTATGCCTGGCAATGGGCCCCAGAGCCACCACATAACAGGTCGTCCAGTTGTGGTCACTCCTACCTCTAATTATCAGCATGAGAGTAGAAGAGGTTCTCAACATTGTATGGATTAAACACAATGTATCAGAGAACTGTATTCCGATAACTAAAAAATCATGATCCTCTAAAAATACAACTTTTTTTTTAGTGTAGTAACTACCATTGATTGAACCCACATTTATGTGTATGAGATTTGAGTCGCTCGCTTTATGAGCGCTCAGTAGTCGGAATCGGTAAGCCGCCTTGAGCGGGGAGCGACGCACTGGCGTGCCTCTGGTCATGTGGGCGAGCGAGGGATGTGTGGTGTTACACCTTGTTGTGTGGCGCCGCTTCCCTTCTCCCGCACGTGCGTGCCGCCATCTTGTTTGTGGCGAGGACTATGGTGATGACCTTTTTCACCCACAATGCATGTTGTTGCGCCGGGACCGGAAGTGCACCACAGTCTGTATTTAGACGCGGATCTTTGGCACATTGACGGCGCCGACTGTGCAGGGTGATTTATCCTGTCTGACACCTTACCATAGGTGCGCTCCTGTTGGGATTCATTTAGTGTCTGGTCTCTTGACCAGTTTTTCTCATTTTGTGGACGTTTACTGCCTATGTTTATATTTACCCTGTGGGTGTTGATGGCAATTTGTCTGTTTCTTTATAGATGAGACGACACTTGGAGGTTACCTTACCCTATATTGGGGCTACCTAACCCCACCATTTATCCCTAAGAATTTCATTGAGGGTAAGTTGATGTTCTTTCTCTTACCTTTAGAGACACGCCTTTGTATTGGGACACTACATTAGAGGTACGATCTCTAATAAATTCTTTTAGGCACCTTTTTTAATCAAGTGTCTTTTAGCCACACTAGTCCCCTGAGTAATACTGGCAATATGAAACATGTTGGGACTTGTTTATTAATAATTTATGTTCAATAGGTATCTCTTTAGGATTTGTTATAGTGTTAGTGTAGTTTAGTCTTATATAGGGTGAGTTTTGAGACAGGGCCGTCCTAACGGGACGTGTTTCCTGCAACTTCTCTAGGGTCAGTGTAGGGTCTCTAGGGTTAGTTTACTGTTTCCTCCCACATTTTCTTTCCCAGTAGGTATTGTTGTTGTCACGATCCTGGACATAGAAGGTGGATCCACTGGACCACCGCAAGCGATGGTGGAAGCCCACGCCAGGGAACGGAATCTAAGTAGGTCCCAGTTTTCACCAGAGCCCGCCGCAAAGCGGGATGGACTTGCTGCGGCGGAGAACTACCAGGTCGTTTCCACTGGCGGGACTTGCTTGCGGTGGAAGCCAAGGTATAGCGTGGTGCAGAATCGTCAGGCAGGCTCATAGTCGGGGACAGGCAGAAGGTCAGGACAGGCGGCAAGGTGCGTGGTCGAGAAACGGAAGCTAATGGTACGGTACACGGTAAGTCAGAACAAGGCTTGGAATGCTTTCTCTATAGGCTGAAATGGTACTAAAGATCCGGCAACAGCCCCAGGAAGAGGCAGGCTTAAATAAGGGCAGTGACCAGCAATAGCCAATTACCGGTGCACTGGCCCTTTAAATTCACAAAAGCCGGAGCGCCTTAGAGATCGGGGGCGCGCGCGCCGGGAGGCTGAGGCAGCAACAGGAGCGCGGCCGGGTAAGTAGAGGGGAGCTTGGCCGGCCGGGTGAGCGCACCCACCGCCCGTCATGCGGGTGGCGGTGCCGCTCGTGCGGTGACCACGGTTGTGCCGGCGACCCGGGACGGGGGTCGTGGGCCCACCCGTGACAGTTGTCTGACAGCTTATGTATATGTTATAGGTTTTAGTGATTATCAATAAAAGGTATGTTTTAATTGTTTACACCCTATACGATTTGCTCTGATAACTATGCCTGGTAACGAGCGCCAGAGCCACCACACAATAGGGCCATAAGGACATTATACTGTATGGAGAAAACACAGTGTATGAGAGCTGTACTCCACTAACTAATGAGCACCAGAGCCGCCACATGACAGCTTGTCCAGTGGTCACTCCTACCTCTAATAATCAGCATGAGAGTAGAAGACGTTCTCAACGTTGTATGGAGAAAAAAACATTTATCAGAGAGCGGTACTGAGGTAACTATACCTGGTAACAAGCGCCAGAGCTGCCACACTATAACACCTCAAGGACATGACATTGTATAAAAAGAACATATTGGTCGCACCTTACACAATCTGTATGAGAGTAGAAGAGGTTCCCTACATTATATGGAGAAAACACAATGTATCAGAGAGCTGTACTCCGATAACTATGCCTGGTAATGAGCACCAGAGCCGCCACATGACAGCTCGTCCACTTGTGATCACTCCTACCTCTAATAATCAGCATGAGAGTAGAAGAGGTTCCCTACATTGTATGGAGAAAACACCGTGTATCATTGAGCTGCAGTCCGGTAACTGCACCTGTAGGGGTCGGTTCACACTACTTTTATGGCTTACGTCAAACATATATGTTTTGATGCCAAATAACGGTATTGAAACATATAGATTAATATGTCCATAGACTATAATGGGTCATATTTTAAAGGGGATCTGTCTCCGTTTTCCCCCAGAGCAGTGGTCAACCTGCTACTATAGAGTCATCTGGGAGTAGCCACAGCACAGCTCTCTGATAGACGTTTTTTCTCCATACAGTGTAATGTCCTTGGGGCACTATTCCGTGGTGGCTCCGGCGCTCGTTACCCGGCATAGTTATTGGAGTACAGCTCTCTGATACATTGTGTTTTCTCCATATAGTGTAATGTCCTTGGGGCACAATTGTGTGGTGGTTCCAGTGTTCATTACCAGGTATAGTTACCACAGTAAAAGCTCTCATTTCACTGTGTTTCCTCCATACAATGTAATGTCCTCGGGGCGCTATTATCTGGTGGTTCTGGCTCTTGTTACCAGGCATAGTTAGTGGAGTACAGCTCTCATACACTGTGTTTTCACCATGCAATGTTATGTCCTCGGGGTGGTTCACTGTGCTGGTTCTGCGGCAATCTGACCTCTCTATAAATAAGAGAATTTCCTAGAGTCCTTCATTCTCCGCCTGTCAGACATCAGCTTGATGCGGAGTGCCCCCGGGCCATAGAGCAGGGACGGCGAGGAATTGTGTGCACATAATACTTGCCTATAATTGTTTGCAGTTTTCCAATAACTAATATTCACTGACTTTCCCTTCATCCACTCAGTGGGTTCAGCCTTTGATCGTTTCGTTTCATGCACTGAGCGCGGCCTCCAAGTACAAGCCGTTCCTGATCCGCCGCACCTCTCCCCGTCTGGGCGGGGACAGAAACCCAAAATGGAAGCACCCCTTCCTTCCCATATAGGTTAAAATCAATGTACACCAAGTATAACGTATGTTTCTGCACACAAAAACATTTCTGAAAAAACGTATGCAAACCTGGGTGCCACTGGCAGGGCTGCGGCACACATGTAATTATACATGTACACACACAGACCGCCGCCAGCGGCACATTTCTGCAAAAAGGGCAAACACTACGTGGAAATCCCTAAAGAAGCATTTCCTTCCTATATGGGAAGGAAGGGGTGCTTCCATTTTGGGTTTCTGTCCCCGCCCATTCTCACAGGCTGTCATAAGAAGGATAGCTTGCAGGTTGGGTGTTTTTTTATTATTTCTCTCTGAATAATGGAGGCCGGTGACCCAGTGAGAGGCCTGATTGGCTCGATTGAGAGGTAAAGATAGCATAGGACTGCCCGATTTTGAGATCACGTTGAAAGTCGTGGGCAGCTTAAACATCTTTTGATCAAAATATGTGAACCGAGAGTCTCAAAAGTTTTTTCATGTATGATAGATAGCATAAATGCTTCTTTAGGGATTTCCACGTAGTGTATTGCCCTTTTTGAGTTGTCATATTGGCACTACAATGCACCTGGACCCGCTGTAGGACAGGTTCGTACATTCTGGCGCATTCCACACTACTAATGCTCGCGATAAAATTGAGGTGCCGGCGCCAAAGTTCATACATGTCGCCCCCCAAGTGTGTGAAAACGTAAAGCAGAGCCCGAATGTCCGATTATTGTTTTCTGCTTTGAGCTCAGCTGCTGGTGACCGGGCTCATGTAGGGACCTTGTAAGGACCCGCAACCATCGTTTGTCATCTTTAAAGCATTGTGCCTCTCTCTGCTCTAGCAGTGGTCGGGCAGGTGACCACCTCTCCGCTCAGCAGGTCAGGCTGGTGACCTCCCTCCTGTTTAGTAGTGGCCGGCCGGGGACCCCTCCTCTCCTT